>CAUYPK010009243.1:0-81324 GCA_963574355.1 Loris lydekkerianus | reverse complement strand
TTCCTCAATTATTGTAATTGTTTTGGGTATATATTTTTATTTTTGAAATTTACCAGTGGCTGCTGCATTTTCCACCTCGGCTTATACTCGAGTCACTACGTTTTCCCAGTTTTTAGGGTAAAATTAAGGGGGTCGGCTTATACTCAGATTGGCTTATACTCGAGTATATACGGTATGTTCCAGGCGGTAACCAGGTTATCCTCAGGACTTGGTGGGAAAGACCTGATGAACTCAAGGGAAAGCGACCTGGCCTCTGGGACATCCTACTTGTGACCTCTACAGTGGTCAATTTGTCTGGATTACATCATTATCATGTTTACCCTTATCCCCCTGAGAAAAACCAGTGAACTTAAGCCAGGCCAGTGGACTGTAGAACTGTGCAGACACAAGGGTTAAAAGCTTAAGTTGTCAGGATGGGAAGTATCTTATTCTCAGACATCTTTGTTTGTTGCTGTGTTTAGTGTGTCCCTGCTGTCTTTTGTTAACTGTGCTGTATGTGACTTAAAACCTATCCCTTGCCTGAATAAGTGCAATCCTTGGACAGGTGCAGTAAATCATGGTAATTATTTCCATTTAAAATCTATTTCATAGATATGAAATATAGTAATAGGAGTGGGGAATTAAAGCACATGTAGTGAGAATAAGATGGAGCCAGGCAGGCTAGGGAAGACATGACACATCTGGTCTTGTCAGTTTAGGTCCTGCCTGACCTTCACCCCCTGACTTCCATTCTTATTGTTTTTATAAATTTAGCTCCTACCCTAAAGATGTCCATCTTGAGTAGTTTAGATGGATTGATTTAGGAGATTAACTTTTGAATTGGAATATTATAAGTAATAGGTCACTGAGTTATGCTGATTATTATTTGGAATAGAGGTTGATGTGGTCTTTACTTTGAACTTTTATGTATAAAACTGTAATTTTGGAAATGGGAAAACAGAATAGTCTTGGAGAGGCTACTTTCACTGTTCTTCAGAATCCCTGCCTTCTGATAAATAAAGTTTGGTAGATCTATTCCTGTTTCTGCAGATTGTCTGAGAGTGACAGGCAGCCAGATCCTCTTCATCAGGTGACACACTCAATGATTTCTTTAAAATGACAGCTAGCTATGTTGCAGACACTCAGCTAAATATACTACACTCAAAAAGCTTTGTTTGGGGATTGTACGTAAATTGTTTGGGTAGAGCCCTAAAGGCATATTCTTATTTCTTCACTGTTATTTCTATTTACAGCATCTCACTGGGGATAACTCTGTAAAAATTAGACTGCCAATGAGGTTCACTACCTCTTGCTTGGGATTGCCATTCCCCATTACCGCACACTTTGAACAGCCATAAGTACAGAACAGCCACGACTTCCCATCATTAAGCCTAAGGGTAAAAACACAGAATTTTGGAATTTTACATAAAAGAGTTTGCTAGGCTTTTTTTTTTGTCTTTAACAAAAAAAGTACAAATAAGAAGGGAGAGCTCAGGAGAGGAGACAGGAGGGAGGAACAGAAGCAAATAACTTAATGAGCTATTCAAAGGCAAATTTCCCAAATGGTGCTTCCTGAAGCCTTAATAAGAAAGATGGAGGCAATGGGTAAGGAGTTTCTATTATTAGCAGGGACGTGCTGTATGAAGAAAGGTGATGATTTATCTGAGAAAAAGCATTTTGGTAGAAATTCTAGGTCAGTAATTACAGAACATGCTTGTTAGTTAAGGGCTTCATATCCAGTCTAGGGTGTAGTGACTGGGCACATATTTCCCTATTCTTCCCTCTGAAACTTTGAAGAGCATTCTGGTTTTTGTGGGTGCTGCCCCACCCCCCCTTCTTAGAGACCAAGCAGAAGAACTTCAAATAATACAAGTATATCTTACAGCACACGGTAGATTAGTTTCTTTACTACTTTATATGAATCAATATTTCTTAATGAATGTGTAAGGCTTGGGAATTGGAATATCTGCCTTCTCATTCATGTTCTGCCATTGTGTGGACAAGTACACAAGTCACTTAATTACTCACTTCTCTTCATTCATTTAGTCAATCATTTCTTCTGTAAAATGGGGGTAGGTATGAACTGGAACACTGACAGAGCTTTAGGAAATCATTTACATGAAATTGTAAGAAAATGGTCTCTGTATGTGTCTGTGTAATTATGGGGATCAGCATGTGTCACCAGATTCTCCAATATCTTTGTGATTCCTGAAAAGAATTATACAAATCTAAACCAAAAAATATTAGGCAAATCCTATTTTAAACTCAACAATTCCACAATGTTGGTTTAGAATGCAATTTCAGAACTGTCTTAAGACCTTTCCTTGAGTTTGGATTGATGATGCCTTTGTCACATCTAGGTTTAAGTTTCCATTCTTCTTCCTGGTTTTAGTGATGTATAAATAATAAAGTAGCATCCTAATAAGAAGATAAACCATCAAATATATTAGGAGCATTCAAATTTAGAAGACCATTTTATGGTTTGATAAATACGCCATATTTTATCTGTTGTAAAAATCATAATTAATATTTGACTTCTTAAACAATATGAAGAACTACAGCAGAGATAGTTAATAGAATTTCAGAGTAGAAGATCTTGCATGACTAAAAGAACTTTCTGAGATGATGGAAATGCTGCTCAATAAGGTAATGATTAGCCACATCTGGCCACTGGGCACTTGAAATGCAGCTAGTGCTACCGAGCAATTAGATTTCTAATTTTATTTGATGTTAATTGATTTAAAATTAAAGAGTTACCAGTGGCAAGTGACTATCATATTGGACAACACAGTCTTAGAGAATGTTCCACATAATTCATATCGAGAACAAGAAATCCCATAATACCTCCAAAAGCAGTCTTTCTCAACAGAGGCATTTTGGGCCAGATAATCCCTTTTTTGGATTGTAGGGTGTTCAGTGGCATCCCTGGTCTCTACTCATTAGGTGCTGGTGTGTCTTCTCCCCATGTCGCTGGAATTTCTCTGTGTTGGGTCCTTGATCTTGGACTTCAAAGAATGAAACCATGGACAATACAAGTAAGCAAAAAGACAGACTTTATTGATTGATAGAAAGATACAGGTGAAGGGGGGAACCCAAGTGGGAAGCCCATGTGGACCTTCTGTCTAGGGGTTTATATACTGCTTTTCCTATCCTACAGGCAGGGGAGTTTGGGGAATGTATGTCCAGAATATGTCACTATCGGCCAAGAGCCTGCAGGCAGAAAATAATCCTAAAATTAGCAATGGGAATGCTGTCCTTACAGTCCTCGCCCCAGGCAAAGTAGTAGGGTATGTGCTCCCTACTCCAGGGAGGATCTGCTGCCAAGATGAGATGGTGAGCAGGCAGCTTTTTTTTTGTGCACAGAGAATGTGGCCTGGAAAGGGCCTATTTGTGCCTAGAGATGGGGTTTGTGATACTACAGATTTCTGAGTTCACCCAGGTCAAGAAAATAGGGATCCAACCCTAGATGAGGGAACCCTGTATCACCTACTCCCAGCAGTTGTTACAATGTTTTCAGACACTGCCAAATGTATCTTGGAGGGCATAGGACCCCCAGGTTGAGAGTAAGTCATCTTTGAGCTTTTTCTTGAAATTACCCAGGTCTAGGCACCTCACCAGATAGGATGATTTTAATGTCCTGAAATGGCCTGAAAAGTTGGGTTGTTGAAATTATTAGGAGGTTATTTCATACATATTGCTGCTTATAACTTCTCCTTCATGATAGTCTTTGCATTTGTTGGCAACTCTGGTAAACTGTTGAGGAGGACAGTGGAAATAATCAAGCTAGTTGAAGTGTGCCAGCATCAACAGAAAAAACATACACACTGGTAGGAATGTGAGCTCTGAAACTACAGAGACTGGGTTCAACTTCTGGCTCTCAGCAGAACTAGCTATGTGATCATGTGCAAGTTAATTCAGCTTTCTGTTTCACAATTTGTCACCACTTGCAAGATAGAAATGGTAGTACTAGCCAGATTTGTTTTAGGATTAAATACAATGATGTCTATAAAATGCTCGTTTATTATTATTAACAGTGATAGCAATAGCATTTTACTTTCTTGCTGTCCTAATGGTTATTAAATATTTTATCACATGTGACCTTCCAAATGATGTTCTAGATATTGTTATTCTCATTTGATAAATGAAGACTGTTGGTGCTTATACAGTTTATGTGATATGGTCAAGGCTATGCTTGGTCAGTGAGAAAGCCCAGATTCAAATCCAGTTCATCCAGTTTTAATTTTAATGTTCTTTCCTCTAGACAAAAAGCCTTCTGTCTAGTCTTGTGATCTTAGCTTCTGTGTCTGTGAAGACTCAGTTTGTGTTGTGGATACAGGGAGTTTAATATAGTAATCAGGAGTTTATGTAACCACTGGAATATCCCAGGGTGTGGGCGGCACAGAAGCTGCCCACCAAGATTTCAGCCTGAGACACTAACCTCACGGCACCTCAGAAGCCATGGTGATGTGCAGTGGAGCCCATATGTCTGTACACATGTCTGGATATGGACAATCATGCCCGATAAAGGGCTCTGTGCCTTGCCTGCCTTCTTCAGGTGCTTTAACCTGGCAGGGTCCTGGCAGAAATGGCATCTGGGAAACATGGTTCCTGCTCTGCTTCTGAGGTGCAGAGGAGGCTGGTAGTGATGATGAATTAATATCCAAAAACTCAGCACATGTGCAACGGGTTCATTCAGTTGTGAGCAGTTTATAGGAGGCAGGGGGGTGCGTGAGAAAGGTCCTGGGCCCAGGTGCCTCCTTGTGGCTCCTATGTTCTTAGTAGGTGGGTTGCTCTACCTCTTGGGTTCCTTGCCTACCAGAACAAAATAAAGTAACAGACACAAAATGCTTCTCACATTATCTGGAGCACAGCGAACACTCTGTTAGTGTTAGTCTTGCCCCTCCAGCTATAAACAGACAAGTGAGTTCTGAGAGCTATTTTCCCAAGAGCTCTTAAATATTCTAAGGCCAATGTTCTTTGGGCAGAGACGACTGGCTGATTCCATGTTCACTCTTCTTCCCTCCACAATGACAGAGGCCCCAGGGTGGCCCAGAGAAAGACCTTATTTCTGTCTTCTTTTGAAGGCAGGAGCAGCCACGTGTTCTTCTATGGCTATGGCAGGAAGTGAGGCCTGAAATGTCCAGGGCTGGCCTTGTAAGGCCTGTGCTACCTTCCCTGCCCTCTTTGTGCTGGCTGGGATGATTCGAGCAGAGCAGTTCTTCATTCTATGGCTGGCACCAGGAACTGGAGGCAATGGAGCAAGAAGCTAGATGGAGCCAGGCTCCTTGTCCCGTGTGGCTGCTGTGTCAGCTAGGACAGTTTGACTCAGCCTCTTAAGTAAGTGGAAGACAACTTTCTGTCTTGTTGCAGCCACCAGCGTCTTTGCTAGAGCAGCCTGGCCTGTGTTCTAACCACGTACCCCTGCATTCAGAAACTCCTACATAATTTCTCAATTATGATATTTTCTGTTGAGGCATGAAAGCTCACTTGAGACAGATTTTATGCCAGAATAGCCAATTATCTCACTTACCCACCTAATTTTATTTTGACAGACAGAGTCTGAAAATGGTGGGTGAGCAAAACCAGTCTAAAAGGAGAGAGAGGCATGGACCCTGGAGGTTGCTTAGACACCCAGCGAGGGAGGTAGGAGACCCCTAAAGTCACAGTGTGCACTGCCCATGCCGACAGCAGGGCTGATGAGAAATGCACCAAATGCAGGAGTTGGTGACATTTCCTGGCTTCCATGAACATTGCTAGAATTAAAAACAAACTTGATGGATAGACCAAGGCTTCCCACAGCTGGTGCTTGGGTGATCATCTGTGTTTAGCAGAGCTGCACACACATTTCCACCAATAACCATAATTTAAAGATTCCAAGTGATAAAAGAGTCACAGTGAAATAAATACCCACCTGCCTTCACTGCATGGCCGGCTTCACAGACACGAAGAAGTAGAAGGTACTGCCACAGTCATCAGGATCAGGCCTGTAGGTTTATGGTGGTTTTTACTACGTCGTAACCTCCTCAGTTGTATTCATGTCCTTTCTCAAGACAGTGAGCCCTCAATGAATTCTCTGCCTAGAATGATCAATAAATATTTAAATGAATGAGTCTAGCTCAACCTCTTCACTTTGCAGTGACTCACTCAAAGTCAAAATTAATTAATAGTAGAAAAATATCTTGACTGCTTTTTTTCATGTTGGGGAGAGTTCTATTTTCCCAGGACCTAGATAACTAAGACAAATCTCTTTTTTAGGAGTCCTGTAACCTGCATCTACATAAGCACATAAACACACAAAAAAGCACACATACATAGGCATAAACACACACTTAGATACACACAAACACACAAGTACGTGAGCAAAGACTAACACAAAATCATGTAGATTTTTACGCAAAACACACATATGTAAACACATCTCACATAGGAATTTCAGGTAAACAATTAATAATTTTTTAGTATAAATAAGTGCTAAATATGACATGCACAACCACACACGTGGTATACACTTATACTAAAAGAAGATTTGCTAGATTGATTTCCCTGAAATTCAAATTTCACTATACATCTTCCATTTTTATTTGCCAAATCAGGCAACTATAGTTCAAATACAGATAGATAAACATGCACAAACACATACAGAAACACACAAACACCACATATAGAAACACTCTAGCACATGCAAACACGTACAGAAATGCACAGACACATATGCACACAAACACGTATAGAAACATGCAAACACATACACAAACACTTACAGAAACACACAAGCACACACACACACAAACACATACAGAAACACACAAGGACACATGCACACAAACCCATATGCACACAAACAAGATTTAGGTCCTTTTCACATACACTGCCACTACCAAACCAGTCACTGGAATACCAGCCCTAACTTTCCCTCAGAGATTTGGGGAGGTGTCAAGGTGAGGTGGGAGAGGAAAGGGACAGCTTGGCTTGGGAAGGAGGTGGAAGGCTGAGTCCCTGCTCACATGGTCCTGTGTGGTGGAGGAAAGGGGAGCCCCTCCCTGCAGTGAGATGAGGAGCTGCCTCGGAGGGGGCACCCCCTCCCAAGGGCACACAGGCCTCCATCTTATCTCAGCATCTGCAATCACAGCTGTTACCATGAGCAATTCCTTCTTTGTGATTTTGTAAATAGATTTAAAATCCAGAGAGAAGCTTTTCGCCTAGAAATCTATGCTGCCAACTTTACCAATATCCTTGGCAATGAATGGTGGGGTGGGCTTAGATGAAATTCGACCTCAGTTTGGGGTGCCCCATTGTACCCCTAACTTGAGAGCCTATGGAGAATTCCTGGTTCTATCTTCCTTGCTGCCCCCCACCCCAGGAGATTTTCATTAAATACCCACCAACATCTATTGAATCCATCTCAGAAAAGTCCTAGACCTGCGTTGTGTTCTCCATTCCCTTGGCCAAGGCTACCTGTAAGCACTTGCCTGGGCACTGATCTCAGCCCCTACCACCTTACTCCAATTCATCCTCCGAGAGGTTATGAGAACAAGGTGTCCAGAGTATAAATTTGACCAGAGTGCTGCCTTCCTTAAAATCCTTGGATGGCAATTCCCCCACAATGAACAGGCAGTTTCCCCCACAATGAACAGTCAATCCTTGTGTGGCAGTTTCCCCCACAATGAACAGGCAATAAACTTTATCATGGCCCCTAGGACCCTTCACGATGAGAACCAGTTCCTACCTCAGTTGCCACCAAAGTGAATTCATTTTCCTACAAGCAGCTGCTTCCTTGGCTCAGCCTTCCTTACATCATTCTCTATGCACCAGGCATCCTTCACCTCCTCCCCTGCATAGTGAATTAATTATCCTTCAGATCTACTTCAAATATCCTCTCCATCCCATCCCACACTGCCTTCCACCCCTGTGGAATTAATCACTCCCTCCTCTGTGCACCCAAGGCATTTTGAGTGTACTTCTTTTTCACATATCATTATAGCTATTTATTGACATTTGCGAACCTCTCTCCCCAAGTCTGTGAGCCTTTCTGGGGGAAGAGTGAAGTCTTCTTTCATATACTAACCCTTTGCATCCAGATAGTGCCTGCCACAGAAGAGGGTCTTAGAAAGTTATGTTGTTGGTGGAATTTTACTGGTTGCAATGTGCTTTGGGGTTGATAACAGAGGCTTTGGAATCAAAGGGACCAAGACTCAAATTTAGAAAATTTCATTTATTTGTTCGAAATTATATAATACCTCTGTGATGGGGCAGAATAATGCCTCCCCCACAAATACGTCCATGTTCTAATTCTTAGAACCTGTGCATATGTTGTATACGCAACAGAGAAATTAAGATTGCGGATGAAATTAAGGTTGCTAATCAGCTGACCTTAAGATAGGGAGAATAACCTGGATTGCCAGGTGGGCTCAAAGTAATCACAAGGGTCCTTAAAAGTGACAGATTGAAACAGAAGAGGGGATTAGTGTGATGTGATGTGAGGGCTCCTCCATGCCATTGCTGGCTTTGAAGATGGCAGGTACCAAGAGTTGGGTGATATGGCCCCCCTCTGGGAGCTGGAAAAGACAAGGACAGACCAGGAGAATCTGCAGGAGCAGCAGCCCTATACCACCTTAATTTCATCTCAGCAAGTCCCCTTCTCACATCTGACCCCCAGAATTGTAAGTTAATGAACTTGTGTCTTAAGGCATTACCTCTGAAGTGTTTTGTTATAGCAATGACAGGAAACTCACGCAGATGCTGAACCTGTACCTTCTCTGGAGGATGAAGTCAGTAATGGTCCTAGTTGCCCAGATGGTGAGAACCAAGTCAGCCAGTACTCCATGCATTAGCACATTCCTTTGTCCAGATGGGTGCTGAGTAAGGGCAGCGGTCAAAGCAACAGTAGCAGTAGCTCTTAGTAATAATTCTATTGCTGTATAAGGCAGGCACAGAGACCAGACAGAAGTTCAAAGAAATACTGGAGAAGCAGGCAGAGTCCTTTGTGGGAAGACAGTGAGCCCCAAGGAAGGCATCATGGTTGGAGAAGGGAAGCTCAGAGAAATGAGCCGGGAGGGACATGAAGACTCAACTCTCACCTCTGCCATGGAGAGCTGTGCAAGCTTAGGGATGTGGGGAAGCTTGATCACAGCCCTGCCATCCTGTTTAAAGTGTCTTGGCTGGGACAAGTAGCCAGGGACAGAGTAGGGACAGGTCAGCTTTCTGAGGGTTCTGGTGACAAGGCCTTTGTACCCTCTTGCTTTTGTTCTGTATGTTTCGCAGGAGACTCCAGAGAGGTTCATATTTCCTAGCACGGCACAGACCTTTGGTTGAGAGAGAGCTGGCTTCCTGGTGGGACCCAGAGTTTCAGGCCAGGTGATGCTCTGCACTCGCTGGTGCCCTTGGACAAATTTCTTGGGTCCTTGGTTTCCTGGTAAAGGAAGATGATGGGACTAGGTCTATGGTTTCCAGTCTACATTTCTCAGGAAGCACCTTGGGGGCTGCCTGTGGGGTCAGGCCTCATGGAGTCCTCTGGCCCCCCACATGGCAGTCCCACTGCAGAGGCTCTGTGTCTGCCTGTGTAGAGACCAGACTTTCACACAGGCCTTGGTCTGGATGCTGGGAAAGCGATGAAAAGGGACTTTGAAATTTGCAGAAAGATAATCATTCTAGCCTAAAGTTCAATAATACTTGTCCCAAATGTACATTGAACACATGTTATATGACAGAAGAGTCAGGCAAATTCTTTTGAGGAGCTGAGTAACACACCCTTAGGCCAGGGCACAGACAGTCTGTGCTTGGGAGAAGGCAGTCTTTCTTTTCAACCAGGTTTTGTCTGGAGGTCCTGCTTTCCTGGTGAAGGATCCTGGAACACATGCCAGTCCTCCTTCCCCACCATGTGGAGAGAGCTGGCAAATCCCTGACACCTAGCTTCCGGTATCCTGGCAGCTCCAGGCCTGGGTCCTGACCAGGTGTGTTCCTCATTTAGAAAGGGAGTCTTGTAAGCCACTTTTTTACATTAGAATCACCCAGAGATTTATCATGGTCAAGTTTTCAGGTGTCAGACCTATGAAATCTGAATCTGGGGGTGGGGACTGCATTAGCAGTTCCATTGAGACAGGAGAGTAGAGACTGCCAACTCCCAGGGGACTCCTGGGCACCTCTCTGCAAAGGCAAAACGTGGACTTTCTCAGCATGCCCTTCCTCAGTCAAAATTCTAGAATGTTCATGGCTGTGCCTTTTTAGGGGCCATCAGCTATGCAGCTCATCCCAGCAGCCTGCAGCTGGTTAGCCAGAAGTGTCTCTTTGTTTCTCAGTGACTTTTCTGTCTTTTCAGAAGGTTCAGGACAGTACATGTGGTATATTTCAGGGCCGCCATCATGGGGGAGGAACTTGAAGTCTGACTTCATTTGTGTAAGTTGAATAATAAGGAACTGCATTGCATGTTTTTATTATTATTATGGCTCAGCAGGAAAAGAAGTACCTATATACTCAAGTATAAGCTGAGTTTTTGTGCGGAAAATTTGTACCGAAAAACCCGAACTCGGCTTATACTGGGGTCATACAGGTTATTTGATTCCGTGCGTGTGCACCTAATCAAATGCACGTAGTCTCTAGTCATCTTCTGCCGTCTGCTTGAGGGGGCGGTGCTTCAGCTCAGTCCACAAGTCCCAGCTGAGGTGAAGAGGTAGGCCGCTGAACTGAACTGTATTCCACTGAACTATTTAACCCACAATATTTAATGGCACATTTAATTAAGTGAAAACCCCATTTAAGGCAGTAAAGTCTTGTAAATAAATGTTTATAAATCCTGTTTTGGGTATATATTTTTATTTTTGAAATTTACCAGTGGCTGCTGCATTTTCCACGTTGGCTTATACTTGAGTCACTAAGTATTCCCAGTTTTTAGGGTAAGATTAAGGGGGTTGGCTTATACTCGGGTTGGCTTATACTCCAGTATATACAGAACCTCCCAAGAAAACATGCTTTCATGGGTTGCAAATGGAAAACCCAGTATATATTATGATCCTATTTGCTGAAAATTATAGTGTGTATATGCGAAATGAGAAAAAGAATGAATGTCCATGTGAAAATACATGTAATATGTATGATAAAATTCCTTTGTTGTCAAACAATGTAATAAAATCCCTTTATCTATGGATCTGCATACAGAAGCAGGTGATAGATGGATAGATGCATCCATGCATATAAATATACAGACAGATTTGTACTGAGAAAGGTGTGGATGGATAGATGCTAAGTTATTAAAAATTATCACCATGTGGGTGTGGGTATTGGACAGAAAAGGAGGTTGGGAAGGATACAGCTGATTGTCTGTTTTTTGCTTCTATTATAATCATAATATCTAAAAAAAGTGATATATTCATTTTATTTATTTTTGCAGCAATAAACTTGACATGTTTATTAATTAAACTCTCCCTTAAATTTTTTAAAGTGCATGAAAAGTAAACATGTTTAAAAACTCTTTTTTATAGTCTCTTCTCCTTCATGAGAGGGACCCACTTCCAACTCTGTTTGTAAGTGCTCTAAACTTTTTGTTCTTCCCAAATAAAATCCCTTTGTTACCCTGAAAAAGAAAAACATTTTAAAAACCTCTTTTTTTACAATTATGTACAGATTTTCCATCCAGTCTTTCATAGAGAGCATTATTATTCTGTGAACAGTTAAAGTATTTGTATTCATCTCAATAACAGGATGTTAACACTGATGGATGTTTCCTTTATTTTTTTTCTTTATATTTCTAACCAGAAGCTTGCACACATATGCAAGAAAATATCTATTATACATGGTAAAGTTGTCAAGACATGTCTTATTTCTAGAAAAGAAGCTTGTCATCTTTGAGATCTGGAAACAATAATTCAACTACTAGTATTTACTAAAGATACTGTTAAAAGTTCAATTAAAGAAACACCATAATTATATTTTCTTGGCTGAAAGACAAAAATACCTTGGAACAAGATACTAGGAAAGCATTGAACATTTTTCCCTAAATGTAGGTGGTAATTCCAACATTTGTAACAAAAAATAGAGAAAGAGGAATACAGGTGCTTACTGGCAACAATCACGGGCAAAAAAGTACCCAGACTATGTCATTTCTACATTTCTCTTGGAACCGGGACATGTACTCTTCTATCACTTCCTGTTTGGGTTTCCCATGTGTGGAGAATCCCAGGAATGCTAGCCTGCCATTTCCCTGCCACTATTAGTGACAGTAAAATAATCCTTATCTATAGTGTTAACAGAATTAAGAGCCCAGGACTGAACGAGGCTTTATTGGATGATATGATAATACATTAGTTCCTATATCTGTCATACTTACATCCATTTGAAAACCAAGACAAACAAAAAGTTGCAACTTTCAGAGTGTGATACTTGCCTGGCATTCACAATTCTGCACAAACCATGGGCTTAATAACCTTTTTAAATGAAATCTTACCTTTTCCCCAGTATATAAAAAGGAAACATCAGAGACACGCGTAAGTGCTCATTTGACACTGAAAGCTGGGATTTCTGATTGAAATCAAATTTACTCAGAACTCTAAACCAGAGGCCCTTAGTTCCATGCCAGCTGACTGAATGAGATTCTGTTTTTCTGATTGCCTGCCTGATGTCTGACTGGCTCAGCCCTCAGGACGGCCTACCAATGTACAAGTCAAGATGATTCTGGTAGAACACATGAAATGAAGTACTCCCATTTCCAGATTCTAGCACAACATGTTCAGGCTCTGTATACTTTTATGTTTTGTAAGCTAGTAGCTTGATACTGTGCTTTCATCAGTTTTCTTTCCTTGCCCAAGTTTTTAAAATGGACCCATTATTAATATTTTATAAACGAGAGCATCTGTCAATATTCCTAGCAGGCACCAGTGAGCCAATGGCACTCAGTTAACTGAGACTTCTGTAATCTACAGATAGAAGATGCAGGTGCTCTCACCATCTCTTAATTCTTTTTGCCTCTGTGCTAAAACAGAAGTAGGATGGTCTTTGGCTTTAAGGTCATACTACTAGGAAAAAAGCCAAGGTTGTTGAGTCTTTCTACCTATCTTCTTGTGGGTTACACTTTTAAAGTCCTTGGGTGGAGATGACTTTTTGAAGCAAGTAAAGAAAAACAATCCTGGGTGTTTTGCATTAAGGAATAAACATAATGAAGCAGAACTGGTGAACAAAGAAAGGAAGGGAAGCGTAACAGACAGCAGTGCATCAAAAACACATTTACGGTCTCGGAAGCATTATCCCTTCCCTTTGCTAGCTCAGTTTAAAAGAATGCTAAAAACAATAAGCGAATTTAAAAGATTATATGCTCTGATAAGTTTGTGCTGTAATGAAGATTCATTATAGAGGAAAGGATGTTCTTTTTGCTTCAAACAGCTCTAACTAGCTGAGAAATGTGTCTCCTTTTGAGTGGAAACTAATGAGCAAAATTTGCCACTGTCTGAGCAACGTGCAACCAGGAGACGGTGTGCTCACCACAGCCTGTGCCTGCTTCACCGCCCCACACGGCTGGGGACATGGGGACCCTGTGCCTGCTTCACTGCCCCACACAGCTGGGGACATGGGGACCCTGTGCCTGCTTCACCGCCCCACATGGCTGGGGACATGGGGACCCTGTGCCTGCTTCACCGCCCCACACAGCTGGGGACAGGGGGACCCTGTGCCTGCTTCACCACCCCACATGGCTGGGGACACAGGGGCCCTGTGTTTGCTTCACAGCCCCACACAGCTGGGGACATGGGGACCCTGTGCCTGCTTCACCGCCCCACATGGCTGGGGACATGGGGACCCTGTGCCTGCTTCACCACCCCATACAGCTGGGGACACGGGGACCCTGTGCCTGCTTCACCGCCCCACACGGCTGGGGACACGGGGACCCTGTGCCTGCTTCACCGCCCCACACGGCTGGGGACACGGGGGCCCTGTGCCTGCTTCACCGCCCCACACAGCTGGGGACATGGGGTAGGGGCCCTGGCTGCTCTGAGGTCAGTTCTCTCTGGAAGGTGAAGGGGAGCTTTGCATCAGACAGCTTGGCTGGGAAAGGGGACAGAGGGTAATCAAGTAACCTTTTTAAAAGAGGATAAACTTCAAATAGGTGCAAATTACCATTTTCCAGAAAATGACTTTACCTTGTGTCAAGGTGAGACCCGAGACAAGAATGGAAGGTCCAGAAAGGCTGTGACCTGTGGCTGAGGAAGAGGTCAAAGGTTCTTGGGCACTGGGATCACAATTCTGTAAAGCCTCCGAACACAGGCTTATTTCAACAGAAGCAGCCATGTTTTATTGGGGGAAAAATCTGTTGGAGACAAAGGTCAAGAGAAAGCAATAGAAAGATGAAAGTGAGCCACTGGGAGCTTCACTGGCTCTCACTCAATTGTGTAATTATTTTAAAAAGTTAACAGTACCTCTCTCCTTTCTAGTAACTCCATAGGCTTTTGATTGCTTCTTAGCCTCAAATGGGGTGTTATTTGAGTTCCGCTGTGAATCATGCTCTTCAAAGCTATTCCACAAGGGTCTCCTGGAATAAAGAATGTCATCTGAAGCTTCACGCCACTGCTCCTTAGCACCTCTCACCTGAAAGTCTTTGCACAAACGATACCTCTGTACTACACTGGCACTATTTCTGGTGTATAGTTGACTCACGATAATTTTGTAGAGTATAGGGAAGGAAATTATCTCAACAGTTTGAACTGGTTTGCTCAGTGACAGACTTATCCTGAGAGTGCCCTGAGGCAGCCTTGTCTCTTGTCTCAGATCCAAAGGGCAGCCCTTCCTCAGTCCTCATACATCCTCTCTGCAGAAAGTGATCATGAGGACCCTTCAGTTCTTCCAGGACTAGAAAGTTAATGATGTGCCCCCAGAGTTACACAGCACATATTTTGCACAAACCATCAGCAGTAAACCTAAGTGAAAAATCACAAACACGAAAGTCTAAGGGGACCAGGCACAATGAAATAACAAAAAAAGCAAAATGAAATTAGAATTATCCTTGGAATCCATTTTCTCTTTTAGAGATTACTCTCTGCAGTCCATGATAGCTTTTCAGAATAGTTTAGACTTGCGGTCTCCACTGTAGCAACTAAACCCAGGGCGATTAACTTTTGGCACTCCATGAAAACTGTTCTCCGCCAAGTTTATCAAGAACCAGCAGACTTTTCTTTACTCTTCACCTTACTTGACCTCTTGGCAAGGCTGGTATCTCCTTCCTGTCAAAGATTATGAAGGATCTAAGATTTTATCCTACTTTCAAGCTAATAAACTAGTCTGTGACTGTTTCGTGAATGTTGGCAAAAGACTTAAGACTCCTGGCACAGAGAAAAAGGACTTTAATTCTCTTGGGCCAGCAGTACCCACATCAGTGTGGTTGTGCTGGTTTCCCTCGCCTCCCAAGAACCACAGGGTGACACAGCGGGGTCCCCGGGTATATGGTACACATGGGGACAATGCATCACAGCCGAGAAATACTGAGCTTGGAGAGTTTACTGTTTTTTAACAAACCATAAGTGAACCTGTTCTTGGTTGAGGGAGAGAGGCACAGAATGTATCTGATCCTTCAAGATTACTTGCTGCAAACAATGCTGAGCAATGGCCCTGGTGAAGAGCAGGGAGGGCCAGGCATTTCTAGCCGACGCATGACCTTGCAGGGATGCTCAGGGCTCATGTGGGTCGCCTCCTCCCACAGCATCTTCCCACACCATCCCCCATCCACATTTTCTTGTTTCCTCGACCACTTCTCCAGCCACGTGTATCGTTTGGCCATTCTCTCACTCTGCCTTATGCCCACATTTAAAGAATTCTTCCTTGGCCCCTTCTCTTTTCTTTAAATACTCTTTCCCTTAATGATTTTGTGCTTTAATTGATGTCTGTATCAGGGAAAACAAATCCAAATGCCTACAGTGGTGAGAAAGGTAAAGTAAATTGAGTGACTCCACATACACACTAGAAGTAAAGCCAGCATCTTCCAGAAATATAATCCTCTGCCGCTCACTTTTACCGAATGGGATAAAAATATTTAACATAACATAAACATGTATGATGCTCATTTTATTTTATTTTTTATTGTTTTGGATTCATTGAGGGTACAAAGAATTAGGTTACACTGATTGCATTTGTTAGATAAAGTCCTTCTCATGACTGTGTTCCGCCCCCAAGAGCTGTGCCATCCACCAGGATGAAAATGCCGTTTTAATGTTTAAAATTATGAAAATTATTTTAAAACATCTAAAAAATAAAAACAATCACAACACGAAATTGTTATGTTGTGATTTATTAAAATTCATCTGGAAATAAAAATCTAAAATTTTTTCTTCTACACACACGATGTTTGTTAATGACAAGTTTAATGTTTTAATTTACAAGGTACAGTACCAAGTTCAGCCAGGATTCCTCTGGCTGATTACAATGTTTACTTTTATTATTTTCCATTATAGAAACAGCTGCTCCCAAACTTAAGTATTTTCCAACCCTGACTAGATTCCTGCTTCTGGTGTTTGAGGCAGCAAAGCCGAGGAAAGTCATAGAATCCTGGTATCCTAATGTTATCATTTTTAGATTACAGTACTTAAGATGCCGTACTTCAGCAATCACCATTGGTAGTGTTTCCTTCTCAATTTAAATATTAAAAGAGAGAAAAATTGAGTTGGGCAATGTCAAATAATTTTACTTGCCATTTAACATCACAGATTTTTTTTAAAACCCAACCTTCAAAATCATAACATAACTGAATGTAGTTCAGTTTCATTTGGGAAATTCATATTAACAAATAAACATGGACCAGTTGATTTTTTTCCAAATCTTATCTCCAAATACATCATTTCAGGAAGAATAGACAAATGAAATAATGCATTCCTATAACTATGGTTACAGGTTAGACCCAAAGCTATACTGGCAATTAAAGTAGCCAAACCTTTAATGCAATGATGGATTCATCAGTACGTCACTGTTTTTCAACAGTTAAAACTCTCGCCAGCCCTTCATCATAGCAAAGCCGTCTGAACTCAGCAATGCTCCCCAGGCTACTCAACAATGTCATAATCCTTCAGTGAAAGCTGTAGGGGCATGTTGAGTTCATGGATTTAATGACAAGGTTCATCATCTTGCTCAGTTATAACATCTTAACCACAAAAGACAAAAACGAAAACTAGTTTGTAATATACCATATGAACCAAAATTCTAATTCTTGCAAAATCATTGCCAGTGTGTATGTTGATTTCATAGTAAATCTGACATTAACACCAACTACAGCTGTGACACCATCTCTTACTAATTTGGGCCAGTCTGCAGTATGGTACTCAGCCTCTCTCAATATGCAAAATAAGTAATTTTATGGTGTTATGTAATCAGAGATGTTATGTCCAGAAGTTCCTAGGTTAAATAAAAATTGGCATCAACACCAAGAACAAATATAGTTAAATAATTAATTGGGTGATGAGAGAGAGAAAGGGAGCGAGAGAGAGTGAGAGGTAGAAAGCAAGCTATCTGTGCTTTCAGCAAATGCCACAAATGATTTTCCTTATAAATTAAATAACAAAATCTTAGTAGTATCTTAACATGCCAAGCCAGAGTATTCTCTGCTCGAATTTTATTTGTAAGAGCTTGTTTCTGTTTAGAACACACGATTTCTGCTATACTCAATAAACTTTATGAAATAAACCTACCATCTGTAAAAAGCAATTGCCCAAGCAAGTTATTTTCCCTAAAGCATAACTAATTTCACAAAAGCGGCAGTTATTTTACTCACATCCAAAGCAAATGCTCTGAAAATTTCATTTTCTCTGTAGAAACCAATTGTTTCATCACACATCTTTTCTTTATACCTGTATAATTATGTAGGACGGACTGTTGCATAATATTATTTTATGATTTTGTTTTGTTTTTTAAAATAGATGCACTTAGAATATTAAATAGGTAGATCCAGTATTCATTTTCACAAAGAAACAAACTTTTTTTTTAATTTAAACTCTCAGTCTTGGCATTTTCATTTTATTTTTAATAGAAATGTGATACACAGACATGTACCATGTTTCTCTATTATTAGAAATAAATTACTGTGAAAAAATGATGATAAAAGGCATTTTCTGTTAAACAATAGCATCCAGGGTGTAGGAAGTGGCAGAGACTGTGGGGAGTGGGGGACACCTGCCCCGTGTAAGGAAGTCTGGGAGCAGCTATCCTGCTCAGAGGCTCATTGTACCCAGAGTTTCCTATTTTTTTACAAAGCCAGAAGTCCATATTTCTTTATGTGGAATCACCCCCTTGTTCAATATTACCTTGATTTAACTTCAAATAGTCCTTTCCTCACTAAGCATTTTCCAGGCTATCTGATAGCTGATTTTAAGCTGAGATTGCCTGTTTGTTACCTCCGAAAGGAATTGGGTGATATTCCTCATCTTACAGGCCAATAGGGGGGAGTCTAGATGCAAGCACTAGAAGATCTTTTAGTTTCTCCAAGAAAATAGTTCTGTATTGTTTTGGGGCTTTGTGGGGTTTGTTTCTTTTTTGTAGTGGCCACAACTGATGCTGTTCCTCTCATCATCCCCCCCCAAAAAAATTATTTTTTGAGTAATCAGAGCATAAATACTTCAGGCCAAATATTGCAGCTATCACCTGCCAAGCAAAAATTGTGTTCAGGTCTCATATTGTAACCTCTTATTTACTAAGTAATGGGTAAAACATAGAGTCCAACTAGTAATGGCCCTAGAATGAGCACAGCTGCTCTTCTTATCCACATCATGTGGTTACGGAGAAGGTTTAGCCCTAAGAAAGGGAAGCACACATCTGGAAATGGAGCATCCAAGTGTCTCGAAAGTCTCAAGGTGGGCCCCAGAGCTTGCCACCAGCTTCACCTGGGTCCTCTTAGAGGTAAACCAGCTGCCTTCCCCTTTCACGTGTTTCTCTTTGTAAGTTCTCTTTCTTCCATGGGCCTCTCTCAGTCACCCATGGACCTCCTGAAGTTTGCTTCTTTCCAGGAAAACCCCCACCTCTTCCTATCTCCCTGGGGAGTGTCTCTCCCAAGCTCTGTCCTTCCATCGAGGCTCCCTGATCAGGCTCTGGGGGGCTTTTTACAAAACACCAATTGAACCCAACATCAGATGCCTCTTAGAGTGAAAATCCTCAACAACCATCAGAATTTGACTGCAAATATGTCAAAGTCATGGAAGTAAATATCAAATTCCTCTCAGTGTCATGATTAAAAACGGGTGGGGGGAACCCACCACTATTTGCTTACTAGAAAGAAAAGATGAGAATGTGTCCAATTCTTAATCAAGTTAAAAGCATCGAGGCCTTTTAAGCCTGTGCTCAGTGAAAACTCAATAAAATGCATTTGTCCACTTTAAACCCAAGAAACTGTTTTATTTTCACATTTCCAAGTAATGATTATTTCATTGTTTAATTAATACAATTAGGCAAAAGGCAGGGGGAAAGAAAGCCTCAGGATTTATTGTTTTTAAATGTAAAAAGTGAGTTTGGTCACTGATCAACAATTTTAGCAAACCCCGAGTGAATTATCATCCCGAGTCAAAGAAAAGAAACCGTGATTTTGTTCCCTTCATTTATGTCTAATAACTTCCCATTCATAAATGTGATCAGACAGGGGCCATGTATTCTGTGTTGAATATGAATTTATTCAGTCTGCTGTATTGAAAGGAAATGTAGACACTTCACCTTGGTCCTGTTTAATGTGGTCGGTTACTGTTTGGAACCTTTCTCAGAGGGCAGGCACGGTGATATAGTGGTTAAAGACTAGGGCAGCAGAATTGCCTTCAAGTTTTAATTCTCCTGTTCATCAACTTTGTGATCCTGGGAAATTAATTAATATCCCTGCCCCTCAATATTCTCATGTATATGTAAGTACTGTGCCCGTGCCATGTTTGGTTGTTCTGAAGTGTCAGTGAGCTAAGGTACATACACTCAATAAATCACAAAGCTTATTACTGCTGTTGCTATGATTATCAGCCTACATTATCGACACTAAGATAAGCTACACAAACTCGTTGAAGGAAAAGATCCTATATTGTGTATCTTAATATTCCACATTTGTGCTAAATGCTGGTCTATTTTGATAAGTTAAAATTTACCATACATTCCACATAGTAGCATTTGAATGAATGCTTTTTGCTGTATTTTATGTTTCATATCATCTAGAACAAGATTCGGAGGATAAGGTAGCACATAATAAACCTGTGTTTGCTGGTCTATCTTAAGATCCTGTTTTTCTCCTCTCTGCTTCCCATGATATCAGCCTTTGCAGTGTGCCTGGCATATTTAGCTGGCACAGGCAGCTTCCTCGGCAAGAACATGACTACAGCTGAGCCTCCCCATTTGTAAAAATCAATTTAGAAAATGTCTGCAAAGAGCATTTTTTTTGACAGGTACATGAAAAAAAATGCAAAGTGAATAATCAGGGAATCAGAAATGTGATAACCAGTTTGGTAAACAGTGTGCAGTTCCTTGGAAGTGAAGCACACACTTATCACAGCCCAGCTACCCCACTCCTGGGTATTTACCCGAGTGGAATGAAAGTCTATGCAGTGACCAGAGGGGATAAATGACTCAGTGGATAAACTCAGCATGGTATATCCTTAGCTTGAGATAATACATAGCAACAAAGAGGGACTACCACAGGTCCACACGACATGAACACATCTCAAGTGCAGTTTGCAGAGGGAAAGATCTTAAACGGTTACACACCACACAACTCCACATCTACGCCACTCTAGAAAAGGGCGAAATACACAAACAGAAAAAAGATCAGTGATTGCTGGGATTACCTGTAGGGACAGGGTCTGCCTACAAAGGACCAGCACCAGAGAATTGTCTGGAGTGTTAGTACCATTCTTTGCGCACTGGTTGTTGTAAGAATCTATGCATGAGCCCAACCTCATATATGTAGAACTGTTCCCCAAAAGCAAAGTGAGCTTTTTCTCTGTGTAAATGTAAGATGAAAAAAAAAAAAAACAAAAAACTGTAAGTGAATAAGAAAATCCTTCTATTTGGGAACTCATAAATTGCTTTAAAAAAAAAAAAATAAAAGACTTTAATCTGTTACTCTATAAATATGACCAGGCTTACATAGCAGCTCTTATTAACAAATGCTAAGGGGAACAGAGCACTAGAAAGTCTATGAGGGTAGGCATTTAAGAAGCCAGCCCATAAAGTTAAAGACTGAATGCATGTTCTGCTTCAGGAGTGGGGTACAGGGCACCAGTAACAGGTTCCATCAGCAGTGTTACTGTGTGTGCAGAAAGAAGGAACTCAGAGCATGTTCAGGAAACACCATTGGTCTGGTTTAACCAGAGTTTAAGGTGCAGAGTTCACAAGCATAGTACGGAAAAATGATCATTTCTACCTTAACTGGAGGTAATGGAGATTAAACAGCATTATGTGTGGTACAATGTGCATGCATGCAATGGTATAAAACCTGTGAGGGTTAAAGGACGCAAAGTGTAACATACCACATGTATAGTGAGATCATGCGTCAGACGCAGTCAGCACATGGAGCTGACTCACACCTTTTGCTAACGTTTCCTCAGAAATTGGAAAAGAAGGGAAGCTTGTTAGGCTGGGAGCAGCAGGGTATACAGTGGGCTGGAATGGGGAGCTGGAGTCAGGGATGTCACCTGAAGGCTTCTGCTCCTGGTCACAGGGCACGAGGCTCTGAATCGGGCAGTCAGTAGGCCTAGCTCAGCAACTCTGTGGATGGACAAGGAGCAGAGACTGCATGAGACTAATCATTAGTGGATATTGGAACTGGGGAGGAGAGGAGAGTGAAGGCAACAGAAACTGCCTGCATGACCATGTCGACCTCTAACAATCTGGGGCCTTTCTTCCCATTGGCTTCCCACTGTGTCCAGGATGAAGATGAGGTCATTGCAGTCATCTACCCAGCCCAGCACAGTCTGGAACCTGCTCTTCCCCTGGCCTCAACGTCCACCTTTCTTCTGTCACTCCTCACACTCTGACTGCTCTTCTTTCAATTTCATAAATGCACCTAGGCTCCCCCTCATCACAAAGCCTTGGCAAAGGCTACTTGCCCCCTGCCTGGAATCCTTTCCCCACCTCACCACCTCCCACGTGTCCCCCTTGCATCCCCCACCCTGTCTCTAAGGCCTTCAAATCTTTGCTCAAATGTCCTTCTCCTCTTTTCTCAGTTCAATGGCCCTGGGCACACATGCCTTGAAGGCCATGGACTCACCCTGACATTTATTACTCACGTAGATATTCAAGGGTTTTCTCAAGTTATGAATAAAACAAGTCGTAAGTTTGAACTTCAGGTAAGTATTGTAGAAATGGAGAACACTAGAAAAGAGTAGAGTTTGAAAGAAATGATTCTGCTTAAGTTCTGCTGAACATTTGAGGATTTTATTGCCTACTGTCCTCAATAAAAATATTGTAGTTCAGTGATGTCAAGGTATTTTGAGTTCATAACAGACAAGAGTTATATGAATACAAAACATCATTTAATAGTCATTACCTAACCCATGATTTAGACAGAGTCTCACTCTGTTTCCCAGGCTAGAGTGTTTGAGGCTCACACCAACCTCAAACTCCTGAGTTCAAGCGATCTTCCTGCCTCCCAAGTCACTTGGGACTATAGGGACCTGCCACAATGCCTGCCTTTTTTTTTGTTTTTGTTTTTGTTTTTGTTTTTGTTTTTGTTTTTGTTTTCTATTTTTAGTAGAGATGGGGTCTTCCTCCTGCTCAGGCTGGTTTAGAAGGGATCTCCTGAGTTCAAGGGATCCTCCTGCCTTGACCTCCCAGATGGCTGGGATTACAGGCATGACCTGTCACACCCTGCCTAACAATATGTTCTTTTAAGATATTATAGAATACTTATAGAGAACATCAGAATATTTTCTTCATTCACGGTACAAGGGGACTTTAAAGGAAGAAGCAGGAGGTGAAGCCAAGTCAGTTTTACTCAGTCTTGCCTGCGTGCCCAATTGTGCAGTGGCATTTGAGAGCACATGCTAGGTTGGCATTTGAGAGCACATGCTAGGTTGTCAAGTGGAGATATTCAGTGCAACTATCTCAGTCCACTGAACACGTCAGATGTGCCTTTTCGAGCACTGACGATTCAGGATTTTATTTCTTTCTCAGTCCTGGGGACCATCCAAGCTACACTCAGTAAGGTCAACCCACCTTAACATATGCATAAATATATACATATTTATCCATTCAAAACAAAAAAGGCTTTCCCAATACCAGCCACAAAGAGTATAGAGGCAATTCTGTCCACTCCTACTTCAAAGCCGTCTGGTGATTGGTTGAAAGCAACCTTGTCAATACTCTATATAAGTTTTCCTGACTGCATTTCCTCCTGTGGAAATAGGATTTCCTCGAGCTTATGCTCATATTTCATATAATACTTCCTGGGGAGAAAAGAACATTTTCTGGCTTATTTACTTTATTCTCTTGTTCGATTTTAAACTGGAAAAAAAAAAAAAAAAAACACTTAAGCTGTCAAGTCAAAAAGATGACAATTGCTAGGTCAGTGCCCAGGGAAAGTGCTGCCATCAGGTTGTGCCAGGATTCTTTATATCATCACTCCCAGCCACACTGCGCTAGACGGGGTGGTCCAAATATCACAGGAGGCAGAATGAACAATAGTTAATGTCACAGCAAACAAACTATAATCAGCAGTGAGTTAGGGCCTACCTTATAATAACTAGAAGAGTGGAGCTGGAATGTTGCTAACACAAAGAAATGACAAATGGCTGAGGGTGATGGATATTGCAATTACCCCGACTTGATTAATAAACATTGCATGCCTGTATCAAAACATCATATGCACCCTATAAATACGTACAACTTTTACATACATATAATAATTAAATTTAAAAAATTTTAAAACAGACTTTGGTCTAAATGGGACATTTGATATGGTCACTTGTATATCTCAGTATGTCCATCCCTGAATTGGGCATTCTTCATTTATCAGTTTCTTATTGATGATCTGCTGTGCCAGGACTTTGAAAGAAGCTGGGTGCACAGTGATAGAACAGGATTGTGTCTCTTTGAGTCTATCTTCAAGTTGAGGAAAACTTTATGAAAACAAAGGTCATATAAATGGTGATAATTTCTATGAAGAATGGGTGCAAGAGACACTAACAGCAGGGTGGTTGGGGAAGGTTACTTTGAGGTGTGAAATGTGGCAAGGAATATGTGCAGCTCCACTTCTCAGCTTCCGCCTGTCAGTGAGAAGGGCTGTTGCAACACAGCATAAAAATCCTCCCTGAGAACAGCATCAGAACTGTCCCCTCACATGAAGGTTGCTAGTTTCTCAGCCCTGGGGGGTCTCTGGACCGTTGGAGACAAGAGCAGCAGCATTCCAAATGAACCTGAAATAGCAATTTGGAATCTTGAAGAGTTCTGCTTGAGTTCTTACAAAGTTGATGGCACTTGCAGGAGGTTTGCCATAAAGTGCAGCTTTCATTGGAGCAATAGGTTTCACATGTTGACCTCACTCCTACCACTGGAAATTCCAACACCATCAGCCGCCACCTGCACGCAAGAGCACTTGCTGAGAAAGAGTGCCCCAGCTCCTCTTAGCCTCTGAGCTGGGACTCTCGCTTCTCTGTCGTCCCCCGCAGTCCTTTGCACAGTCGTGGCAGATGCAGGGGGGATCAGGAGTCTTCGCTGAGCCATGAGAAGCAGCAGTCTGTCTTTACAGTCTCCCCTGCCAGCCACTCTGTACTTTTTCTCCCCTTCAGATGTAGAAGCAAAGGCATTAACCATGGACCTGAGAGTGAACCTTCCCCATTGAGAGGCAGGGAATCCCAGAAGCAGATAGGTGGCACTGCGTTATTTTCCTGACCTTTCATGCTCAAACGATCATTTTGTCTCACTTTCCATGTATGGTGTTCATATTCTGTTGCTCCTGTTACTCTGCCGTTCGTACCCTCCTTCTCACCTTCTTCATCCCTCCATCCCCGTTGACTTGGTCAATCCCATGGGTATAATTTTGATTGTGGACAGTAGTTTAAAACCAAACATATATATTTTATGACTCCCCCTAAAAAATTCTGATACCTACTCCTTCCCTTCCCCAGTTGAGGACAACTAAATTAATTATTTAACCCCTAAATTTATTTGATCTTGACAGTCTGTGACTGATTTATTATCGAACTTCTCCCAATATTATTCTATACCTGATGTCACTTTCTTTTAACGTCACTTTCTCCTAACCCACTGCAATGCTTTCTACCCCATCCCTACAATTTTCCTGAATATTTTGATCTTCCCTCATCATCTACCTGCTTCCTCCCACTGAAGAAAACACTATGTCCTCACCCTCCAGTGTGTTTCATCTGAAAGGAAATATTATTCGAATAACCCCGTGTCTAAGAAAAGCCCATAGACTCTCTTCCATCACTCGCCCCTCACTCCTACCCATGCTGTCATCAGATCCCCTCCAAGTTGTCTCTGAAATGACTGTTTTCTCCTTCCATTGTATTCCCTGGGCTACTTTTACTGCCTATAACCAACAATTTTCTTTGTATTCCTCTGCCCCATTACTCCCAAGAAAATAAATGAAGAAAAATTATTAGCTTAATAGCTGGCACCAGAGTTCCACTCTGAAGAAATCTTGTCTTTGATGGGAAAAATTGAGGTATTCCTTTAAGTACAAATGATTAAAATTGTGAATTTTTCTGTTTCGCTTTGAAATCACACTTAAATTAGAACAAAAAGGACAAAGGAAATGAAACTATAGACGAGAGTTGTCAATTTTTCAAAAAATGAAAATGAGACAGATTGTGCACCAGAGCTAAGAATACTGAATACTAAAGAACTTCAGTGGGGGAGTGCCAAGTCAATTCACATCTCAAAATCCAGGAAGTTATCGATAATTTAAAATGCAGTATCAAACATAGTGAAGGAAATTAAGCAGGAGGCTGAAAAATGGGGGTGTTCATTGTACATCTATATAGGAAAAGTTAGAACTCTCAAGTTTCTCTCTAATCCTAGAGGCCACCATCTCAGCAAAAGGTTTTTGTCCATTGTTGCACCCCGATTATCTAACACAGTAACTGCTACATAGTAGGCACTCAAGCCACACTTTTTTAGTAAATCAATGGAACTAAAGATGTATTCCCTAATGACATTAGTCAGGCTCCAGAGAAAGGGAGAGGGTAAATATAGTACTGAAAAATGAGTTTAAATGAAAATCTATGCACGTAAGACCCCTTCTACCTCCAAGATCCAAAATGTTGGTAGCCATATTTTTAACATCCATGTCCCAAGCAATAAATTGAAGGATTTATGTATGGAGAAATAGATAGATTGTAGTGAATTCAACCTATTTGCCCTAGACTAAATGTATTTCTGCAAAATTAGTATGTTGAAACCGTAATTTTTTGATGTGACTATATTGGAGATAGAGCCTTTGAAGAGGTTTCGAAGATTAAATGCACTGTAAGCGTAGGACTCTAATTGTATAGTGTTTGTGTCCTTATAAAGAGAAGTAAAAGGAAGAAACACATTCTGAGCTCTCTCTGCACCACAGGACGACACCATGAGAAGGTGTTCTCTGCAAGTCAAAAAGATGCTCTCAGCAGGAATCAAATTGGCAGACACTTTGATCTAGGACTTATAGGCTCCACAATAAAGAGAAAACAAATTTCTGTTGTTTAAGATACCTAGTCTGTGATGTTTTGTTATGGAAGCCTGAACAGGTAAATTTATTATCCATATTGATAGTGAGGAGTCTTTCCTAAGTATGGCTGTGTCCCCTCCAATCAACTTACAGAGAAACCCAGTACCATTCAGGGGCTTCCAACCTATTCATCACTCCTAAATATAAATTTATAATAAAAGATATTTGGTGGGAAAAAAGTTTTAACATAAAAGATAGCAATAAAGTAGAACAGAAAGACTCAAAAGAAATAGAAAAAGATACAGGAAACAAATGTAATCCCTCTACAAACAAATAAATACCTGTAGGGTTTAGCATCACAGAAATTAGAAAAGTAGTACATTCATGAAATAAAAATAGGACTTATTATTTTAAACAATTTTTCAACATTCTTCTTAGTAAAGTATCACAAGAATGGAAAAGCAATTATTCAATATACCCAATACTAATATGAAGTTGGTAGATGATCTAATGCATCCCCACATAAGAGAAAAACTCATGTCAACTCAAGTTGGGGGGACAGGGAACAAAGGAAAGGAGGAGGGGGGTGGGTTGTTTCCACTGAATGGACACAGTGTCGGGCGGGGGTGTTTGGCACATCTTTTGAGTGCAAGTCAAAGTAACTCCAAGAGGGACTCTACCTAACAAATTCAAATATTTTGACCTGGTTGTTTGTACTGTCATATTAACCTTAAATTAACCTAAAAAATAAAATAAAATAGACAACTACTTAAAAGAAAATAATGATTTTTAATGAAGAGAGGAGGTTAAAAATTATAGGGCTAAAATTAAAAAAATAATAATAATAAAGTGTTAGTAGATAAAGTCAAGGGGAATCTTCCAGAAAGTAGAACAAAAATGCAAAGAAAGAAGAGGAAATAATAAAACATGTAAAAACCAATTCAAGAAATAAAACATTTGATCTAATTTCTGTTAGAGATGGTAGGATTTAAAGGTAGAAAATAGAGAAGACAAAAGATTTCTCATCTATGAGAAGACCTGTGTGTTTTCACAAAGTAGTTCAACACAAACTCTTAGCATTATAAAATTTTAGAACACCAGGAGTAAGAGAGGATTGCCATGTTTGAGGAATACCATGATTTCTTGTAAGAAAAACCAACCACACAAACCAATAAAGAAAATCATAGCAACATGACACTGTCCAACAGCAGTGCTGGAAGCTAGAATCCATCAGAACAGTGTCACCAAGTTTTGAGTAAATTTTGTTCAACCTAGAAGTCTATACCCAGTCAACGTCTCATTCAAAGCTGAGGATTAGAAAAGGATCCTTCTCAGATGAGCAATGCCTCAAGTTCATTTCATGTGCCTGTTCTTAGAATGCTCCTGGAAAATGTGCTCTATCAAATCAAGAGAGTAAATCAAGAAATAAGAAAACACTGGACAAAGAAAACAGAGGTCCAAAATGGGGGGAAGGTTAGGAAGTTTCAGAAAGACACCTGTTCCTTAAGCCTAGAAAACAACCAATTCAGGTTCAAGAGGGAGGAGTGAGGACTCCAGGTAAATGTCACCAAGTTAATGACACCCACAATAAAAACACTAATAAAATTCTTGTGTGTAAGACTATAAAAAGTCTTGTGTTTAAGACTATAAAAAGAATTATTCTTAGTGGTTTTGTAAATCTACTAGATATTTGGGAAAGGTTATTAATTCCAAAAAAGAAAACTAATAGAAAATTACATGTAGGAGCTAGCTTTTGTTGTATAAGAATTGCTATGGTCTGAATCTTTGCATCCTTTTGAATCTCCCCCTTCATGTGTTGAAACAATCCCCAGTGCAGGGGTGAGGGGAGGTGAGGCCTTTTGAACTTGTGCAGCCCTCTGCCGTATAGGGATGTGGAAATAAAGCACCATTTATGAGGAACAGGCCCTCACCAGACATGAAATCTGCCAGGGCCTTAATCTTGGACTTCCCAGCCTCCAGAACCATGAGAAATAAATTTCTGTTGTTCATAAGGGTATTTGGTTATAGTATCCCAAACAGATTAATACAAGAACCAATTTCCCAACTCCAGTGGTGTCACAGAAGTCTTCAGGCTATTTGGGGCAGAGATGGGGAGCAGCTTACCTAGGGCGTCTGGGTTCTCCATGTGTCTGTTGCACCCCGTGCGCCAGTGGTCTATCCTCAGACCATGCTCCTACCTGGGAGCAGGAGGCCGAGGCCACCAAACAAACACGTTTCAAGCCCTTGCTTGCGTTATAGCTGCTAAAGTCCTATTGGTCAAAGGAAGTAACTTAACCAAACGCAAAGTTAAAAGAGAAGTAGATAGTAAGGGGCAAATATTGGCTGAACAATGAGTCAGTCCACTGCCTGGGGCAAGAACGAAATCTGGTAAGGACAAATTGTTGAAACAGAAAACATAACGATATATAATGTGATTCCTATTAAATAATAATGACTTGACCGTAACAAGGAAAACATACTTTAATTTGCCAAAAATTGTGATATAAAAATTACTGAGGAGAGAGAGGTAAAGACAGTAGAGTGGGGGAGTGTGAAATAAAATGCTACAGTGACACGCGTCCCCCGTCCCTGGTCACTGGTCAGTAGTCTAATGGAAGAAGGAAAGGAGGTCGTTCAGAAAGAGACACACAATTGAGGAGGGATGGGGCAAAGGGCAGATGTATGTATGTGTTACTTTGATTTTTAAAAGTTAAATAATTTTAAACACATACTGATCAGTATATGGAGAAGTAATAATAAAAAATATTTATTGGGCACTACTGTGGGCTAGGCTTTGTAAGCTCTCTGACTTTAAACTCTTCTAAAATGCCAGTGAGGGAGTTTTTGTTGCTTTCCCCGTTTTATGGGCCAGGATGGGAAGCCTCTGAGAGCTTACATCATTGGCACGGCAAATAGCAGCACAGTTGAAACTGGAGCCAGACGAGTTTTCAACTGCCGTTCTGCACTCCCTGTCCTGGCCTGGCTGGTGTCAGTACAGTCAGTCATATGTCACTAAAGACCAGGATGCATTCTGAGAAACGTGGCTTTATGTGGTTGTTGTCATGCAAACTTCGCCGAATGTACTTGCACAAACCTGTTTGCTATAGCCTTCTAGCCATACACCTAGGCCGTATGGTATGGCCTATTACTTCTAGGCTATAAACTTGTACAGCATGGTACTGTGCTGAATATTGTAGTCTATTGTAGCACAAGGTTAAGTATTTGTGCGTTTGATTATACATAAACATAGAAAAAGTGTGGTGAAAGAATGACATTATAAACATCTGAGACCACTGTTGTATATGCATTCTGTAGTCAACCAAAATGTTTTTATGAGGTGCATAAATGTACTTCAGTAAGGAAATAGTTCTGCATAATAAAGAGAGAATTTGGAGGTCAAGGCCTGGGCATGAGGGAGCAGGTGTGGGGATAAGGTGAAAGGAGGAGAATGAAGCTCCCGGGGAAGACAGTAAACAGCTGAGCACTCCTCAACCCCACCTGTCCTTCCTCCCAAAGGTATTTAGATAATCCTCCAAACTCGAAATCTTAGAGTGAGTGATTTTTTTTTTTTTTTTTCTGTACAAACCAAAGTCACTGAGTTTCACATCAGGGTTGAACTGTGCAGTCGAATCTGATAGAAATTTTGGGCGGACTCTCCATTTTTGTGGCAGTGAATAAAAGGTAATCAAAGTAGATTACACAGGGCTTGGAAATTCCTTTTCATCCTCAGTTGACAATTAGACAGAAATAATATATAGCTTTTATCTCCTGTTTTCTTTAGAAAGAAATTGCTCCCTAGTACTTAGGACTTAAACTCCTATCAAGGGAATGGAATCCTCCCCTACACCTTTCTCTTCCAACACACCTAACTTTCCACTTTGTATCCTAAGTTAATTTTTCATGACCCCATCTGGTCTTTCTAAATCTCTATGGCTCATTTTCTTTTGTATGAATATATATTTCAGTATAATTTTAATCTGTGCCTCTGTTGCAGCACTCATTGTGTGTTTTCTTCTACGGAGGTCTGATTTCTAGCTTCAGATCAGCAGATAACTAGACTAGTCAGTCCAGCACACTGTAAAGGAAGCCATCACCGCATGCCAGCATCTGCTCATGACCACAGAGGGGCTGCCTCTAACTATTCTTGAAACAAATAAGCAATTGAATAAATGAATGGACAAATTCAGGAATAAAGTAGCTGTGAGATATGGCATATTTAGTTTAACCTCTCTGGAATTTAGTTCCTTTACAGATAAAATAGGAGTGGCAGCAGATGAATGTTAAGGCACTTCTTGTTCTAAAATTCTGTGATTCTATATTAAAACACAAAATACTGGAAACACATTTTCCTGTACATATTCACACTTGCATTTTGGAGCATTATTATACTTTTGTTTGTTATCTTATTCTTATGCTCATAGTGAAATAAAAATGTATTTGGCAAGAGCTATTTGAAGCCCAAGAATACTTTTTATGCTATCTTCTGCTCTCCTTTCCAGTGGGCAAGTGTTAGCTGGCAACAGAGGTGGAATGACGATGAGGTTTGAGAATGACAAAAGAATCAGCTTCCACTGTTGGGTTGGCCTTGCCCAGGGCTGTGTGGACCTGCACAGAGAGCGGATTCTTTCTGAGCCTTTTCTGAAGGCTGTGAATGGATAGTTCACAGTGTCCTTCAATTGCAACCTGGAATTTTAAATCTCAGACAGAAGAATATACCGGTATTACAGAGAATTCTTATTTTTTGCTTTTGTAAATGATGAGGCCAGATTAGTGGACACTTCAATGAGGAAAGTGAGAAGCATTGAAATACGAAATTTTACAAAAGCAAAAGACTGCTCCCTGGCCTGGGCTGACAACATTTGGTAATGTTGGAGAATATAAAAATGTTTGTCGGGCTTCTGCATAGCTCTTTTGAACACTTGATTCCCCAACCTGAGTTCAGGTTTATTTGCCATGATTTGTTAAAGATCTGAGCGAACTTAAACTACAGCCTGCACCAGAAGGCCATTTTTTCAAAAGTCATCATTCAAAGGAAGTTTAAGGGAGTAAAGTAGACAAAAATATCAGAAGTCAGGATGTACATTATATTTACCAACATAGACAAAGAAAACTATGGTATCTGCCATGCAGAAAGTCTTCCAAAATACAGATATTTAAAAATTTTGAATTATTGAAAAATATTAAATGGAAAAATATAAATTATATACGTGAAAGATATACACCATAATGATTTTATATGTGTGTACATTGTGTACGGACTATAGTCAAGTTCATTAATATATCCATCACCACCCATAATTTCCATTTGTCTGGGGGAAGGGTGATCAGGACGTTAAATATCGGTTCTCTTAGAAACTTCAAGCAAACAATACGGTATTTTTAATTATGGTCACCTTGTTGTATGTTAGATCTCCAGAACTGATTTACCTTAAAACTGGAAGTTTGCACCTTTGACCATCATTTCCTAATTTCCCCCTCCCCCAACCTCTAGCAATCCCAGTTCTACTCCCTACTTCTGTAGAGTGAACACATAAGTGAGATGTGCAGTATTTATCTCACCGTATCTGGCTTAATTCACCTGGCATAATGTCCACCACATTATATTTTAGTAATTAGAATTATTGTCTAAGGAAATAAATAAGAAAGGTTAATTTGTAGCCTTTTCCCCATAATAGACGTTCCCTGTCATATTTTGTTTTGTTTTTCTCTAATTCTTTTATCAATTTATTCATGATGTGGAAACTCTAGACCTCAGAATTCCATTTTTCATAAAGCTTGAATTTAATGATCATTTATTTTAAAAAGAGTTTCTCCTAAACATTTGCAAGAATGTTAGAAAATCTAAATTAATGAATCTCTAACAAGTGCTGTTAATCCAGTCTACAGAGGGTGTCAAAACAATGTATGCTTATTTTAAGAAAGGAAAAAACTGTTAAAATTGTAATACTCAATATGTACCAGTAACAAAAGATAAATACAACTCATATGTGAACACCTCTTATAATTGCAGTAGTCAAATGTCCTTGAGTATGCAATTTTAATAGTTTTTTTTTCCCTTTCTAAAAAATGCATATACATTGTTTTAGCACCTTCGGTGTAAAAACTGTAATCCAGATGCTTGCCTTGGGCTAATGGGTTCATATACGCCCTAAAACGGGCCAAACAGAGTGGTTCTGAGAGTCCCAGAGGAACAAAGAACCACTTCCTGATGGCTTTTACCAATAGATCATCAATGTGGTTACTTCTAATCACAAAAAGTGTCCATTTCCTCCCTGTGCTAGATGTGAAGACCAAGTCCTCAACATCTTACTCCACTCCTCTCTGTAGAATCACCCAAGATGTGCTTTCAGCAGTTGCTTTTCAGTTTTTATTTTATTTTTCATACTTTTTACTTATACCAATGGAATTATAGCATCATTTAATTATTAAAGAGGCACAGAGTACTTATTCTAGTGTCCATAAGGTCTCCGGGAGAGACAAAGAGTGGAGTTATTTATAAGTTTTTCAAAAACATGAGACATGCAAGTTAGATGTCTAGGAGATAAACTTTTTTGCATGTTAAAATTATACTTACTATCATTTCTTCCTAGTGATTTTCATTGTTTATACTGCCCTTCATCAACTCTAAAATAATAAAGCTATTCGGACTACAAGTATGACTTTCCACGCTTTCATACACTTTTTTCTTTCTTTTTTTTTGTCTTTTTTGTCTTTTTATATTTTCTGTTGTAATTCACAACTTTTTGTACTTCCATATAAGTTGTTGGGTATGCATTTCATGTCTTCTACAGTCATTGACTGGTACATGACATATGATAATAATCAGCATACACAGCACTGGTGTGTGTTTGACAAATGGAGTCAGAAACACCTCTAGAAACAATAGGGAAGTCATTTCCTCATTAAATGATCCATGGCCTGGAATCACAAAGTAACATTCTGTACTTATACATGAGTAATAAAAGCTCAGAAAAAAAGCTATTTCATGTCCTTTAGCAAATAATGTTTACGTAATTAATCTGAAATAAATATTAATTTAGATGGCAGAAAAAGTAGTTACAGTGCAAGAGACAAATTTTAGTTATTTACATTCTCAGAAATAGCTCTACTTTATAAATATTCTACCTCAGTCACATAAATAGTATATATAGTATGATTCTGTTAATATGAAATGTGCAGAACGGACGATCTATAGAGATGTAAGGTAGAATTATAGTTGCCTAGAAGTGGGGAGAAGATATTTGGGGGGAAATAGAGAGTGGCTGATAATGGATACAGCTTCTTTGGGGAATAATGACTGTATTAAAAGGCATTCAGCTACACACTTTAAATGGATGTGTCATATGGTCTGGAAATCGCATCTCAATAAAGTTATCTTTAAAAAACAAATACATCGCAATAGAAATAATTAACAAATAAATGAATAAACATCCCCAGGCCCCAACCCAGGAGATCTGGATTGTCTGATTGCACAGCTCTAGTATGAAGCCCAGGAATATGCAGGGTCAGGATTCTGCCCGAATGATTTCTGTGGGTTAAGTGGCCTGTTAAGTCATAAAGCCAGTTTGAAGTGAAACCGAAGTTTAAACTTAGTCTTCGATTTTGAATTCAGTTCACTCCAGCAGGGAGCCACACAGAACATTATCCCCTGTTAGTTTCCCTTTGTTTATTGGCTTAGGGGGTGTTTGTTTGTTTGTTTATTTGTTTTTCCCTTTTCTTCTTCTCTCTCCCAGTCTGGGCACTTTAATTTCCACCTCCATTTTCTTCTCCTCCTTTAAGGAAATTAGAGTACTCCTTATGGTTGTCCTTACTGAGTCCTTAAGACTCCCAACTAGTCACCTGACAAATGACAAGACATCGGACTTGGCTGCCGTTTCTCCCCTTTCCCCGCAACAGTGTGGGAGCCGGGTGCAGAGCCAGAGACTGCACATTCCCTCCAAGGCCAGTCCCTCAACTCCACCATCACCGTCCGACTCATTCAGCAAATACTTGGTGCAGAACTACTCTCTGCCAAGATTGTATCTCTTTTAGTGATTATAAAGTGGCAGAAAACGCAGAACTGCCTTCTCATAAACAAATATTTAGAGAATTCTGATTTAACCTTCCTGAAGGCCCTCAGAGGTAAAAATTATGTTGATTGCGGAGAAAAATCAGTGTCTAGCAGGTCTGCCTTAAACTTAGAGAACAGGCCTTCATGTGATCAGTGTACTATTGGCAGATAGTAGAATTCAACAAATAATTGGCGACTGATAGAAGGAAAAATGCTAGAGGCTGGTAAAAGAGGCTACTCCTAAAATATCATGTAGGAAAACATCTTGTGGTATTGTTAAATATGTATTTAAAGTATGGTAATTTTCTATTACCATTTTATGTTTATGTAACTCAGAGAACATTTTCCCAAACATACAAATGATAGAAACACATTGGTCTATTGAGTTTGGGGTTTTCATCTAGTCCAAATAACTCCTGAGGACCTACTTGAAAGTAGTAAACACTTGATGGTAACAAATCTTTAAAATGGACATCTAAAATAAATATCATGTGTTATTTATCTGGGCAACGTACATCAGATATTACATACAAGTATATCCTCTTATTCCTAAAGAAATGTCTTTTCAGGCAACAAACATTTTAAATTTTTTGCTGCAAAACAAATCTTGAATAGCATGCTATTATTTTTAATTTATTTTCACGCTATCAATAAAATTGGCTGAATAGATGTTTAAAGATCCCTCATCTTTTGGAAATTTCTATTTCTTTCCTGTTTCTTTCATCACACACTGCCTGAACTACTACCAAAAAAAAAAGAAAATAATATTTAATAACATTTCAAAGAATTTTTTAAAACACTGACAATAAAAAAGAGCAGAGAAGCTTGACAGTCTCAAATGCAAATACTATAAAAGTTTAAATTTCATTTCATGTGATTGTTGTAATCACCTCAAAGAAAAAACTGGAAACAAACACAGCATTTTCTCAAGAGGTCAAGCGTGTTCCGGAAAGTTCTGCAGACGGGTAGCAGAGCAATGCTGATGAAAGGACATTTCGTTGTCATCAGCCTAAACGACTAATCAGGGGGAAATGCCATACTCTTTATAAGATAATTTCAGTCCAGAGTCCTGAATCTAACAGAAGTCTTTTGGTTGAGGAAGAAAGGAAACAGTTTTTTTCTTTGAAAGCTTTGTGGATCAGCATTTTGATACCACCAAATTAAGAGATCCTGTCATATCCCACACGGCCAGATGGCTGCATTGTTAGAAGCTGCAGAAAGAAGGAATCGGTTTCTTCTAAGAAAAACTGTAAGTGTATATTTGATCATATCCCACGTTCAAGCGACTAGATTTTAAAGGCAGCTTGACATTATGCTTTTGGTTAATATTGTCTAAACAGGATCTCTGTAAGAATGATTTCCTTAAAAGGTTGTAGGAGAAAAAAAAAAATTCACAGCAAAGGAAGTCGAAGTTCTCAGGTTCTAGGCTATAAGCCCTGCTGTCATCTGAGGTCTTGCACATTGATTTGCTCTTTGTGGGTGCACAACACAATATTTTTTGATAGTTCCATTTGACTCTCAGAATAGCCTAAGTTGGTGGCTAAAATTAACACATGCAAACATATTAATAAAACCACCCCCATATGGTATGACCTTGATGCTGATGATCATCATCATACATTTTTGTATGTTTTCAATTCAAGAGCTCAAACTTTATGACTAATACTAATTTCGTCTGACTTAATTTTTATCCAAATAAAGCTATTTATCAAATACAGCTTCCTCACCAAAGTTGCTATGAATTACATTCCACCTAAAACTTATTCTATTCCGTCTTGTTTTACTAGATTTGTAACATCAACCTCTTTCTCACATTAGTTTTTCACAAAAATACACTTTATGTCACTAGATAATAAAATTTCACAATAAAATTATATTTTAACAAATGCCTACATGAAATCCCATTTATGAAAAGAGTTATAAATAAATGACAGAGATTGCTCGACTAAATACCCCAAACTAAACAGAGAAACCAACATTTTGCCTGTAGACATTTAAGTTTTTGCTATCTATAAACAGTTTTGAAGACTATCTTATTAGATTATGTAAAAGCCAAAATCATAAAGAGGCATCATTTTCTCAGTGATACTTATTCCCGCCGTATTTCATTTTAAAACCATAATAATGATAGAAGAGCAGGCATTTGAGTATAAAAGTTAGAGTACAACCACAAAATTAGCTTTGTTAAGCAAGAGAAGTATTTTGTGTTCTCTGGGGATGGTGTGCTTCCATCTGCTTTAGCTGAGTATCTCTGCAGACGATCTAAACAGGGCTGTGTCCAGACTCAGATGAAATGTATTTTATGTGAAGACAAAGGGGCTTCTGTCCTAAGAAAAATGTTAACACCTTTTGTGTTATTACCATTTGTGGTTTTCAACATGTTATCTTTCTCTATTTTTTAGCAATTTTTCTTTGCAAGAAAAAGAAGTCAGTCTAAGTACTTTAAATAGCAGCCAATAGCTGGATTATTAGCCCAGTTAATTATCCTATATCTTCTTCATATTTTCCCGTATATCTTTATTGGAACAAAATTTTCTTTATTGACTACACTGAAATTCATCCCATAAATAAGTAGTTATTACACCTGTCATCTGAGGCAGTGCTTCCACTTCATTCCTTCATGTGCTTTTACCAACAAGAACTTACTGAGCACCTCACATGCCTGGTGCCACGTTAAGCCCTGAGGATACAGTGAGGACCAGGGCTGGCCCTTGTGAACTAACTTGTCAAAGATGAAAGAAGGTAGACTACTTGCATGTTCAAGAAAAAAAGGGATCACATAAACACACATGCCTTAAAAAATGAATCTTTCTTGGGGTCATTGGCATGTTTCAATTTGTTCACTCAGGCATTTCCCATATAACTCAACAGCATCGCTCCAGATCCAGGTGAGGAATCCGCACAGCAGATTTGCTTTTTTCTCCATGAGCTGTTGTGTGTGTGGAACAGCCCCCGCCTCCCACTCCCAGCCACAGGATTCTTTCCAGCTCATAAGATCATAATGGAGACTCTCCCCACTTTTGAATTTTAATCACACATGACACTCACCCTAACACTCCACTCAAAAAGTAACCCCTTTATTTTGGCTTTCCATGACCATAAATTTCCTTTGTAACTTCCTATAATAATGGAGTAGCCTCACTTGGAAGGAAGGATATATCTAATTCTAACTGGTAGTCCTCTCTCCATCCTTATGCACAGAGAGTATCATAAACTCATAAATTCCTCTTTCATTCAACTCTTTTTATCAGTAAATAAAGTCTACAGAATGACACCCAGTGTGTTCATGGAGTGAGAGGAAAGGCGTTCTTCCAGCCAGCTTTGATCTCGCTCTGGAGATCCCCTGGGAAACACCCTTGCTCGGACGTCACTGCCTCCGTCTCCTGCTCCTCCTCACCTCTGCTTAACACAGCACCTCTTCCCAGGTCATTGATCAACAGGTGCTGATGAGGGGAAAAGTCATCCACTCATTTTTAGTGCAATTTTTCCTCTTTTTCCTTTCCTTTTAAAATGTTTTTGTACAGACAGAGTCTCACTCTATCATCCAGAATAGAGTGCCCTTGTGTTAGCTTCACTCAGAGCAACCTCCACTTCCAGAGCCCAAGTCATCCTCCTGCCTCAGCCTCCCGAGTAGCTAGGATTCAGTCACTGTCTATAATGCTCAGCTAATTTTTTCTATGTGTAGTAGAGATGGGGTCTCATTTTGCTCAGGCTGGTCTCAAACTCCTGAGCTCAAAGGATCCACCTACCTCAGCTTCTAAGAGTGCTAGGATTACAGGCATGAGCCACCACACCTCCAGGCTCGCCTCAAATCCAGACTTGCTGGGATGTCATATATTATTAACCCTGTTCTCCAAACTCCCTTATCCAGTACACACAGCTCATAATGTTTGCTTTTTTAGAGATAGGTCCTGCCTCTGGGCAGATCATAACTCCCGAAGGACAAAAGCAATGCCTTGTATTATTTGTCTTCTTGCCACATGGCACCAAGACCACACACGTGGGAGGCACAGAAGAGTCTTCTGTCTCCTCATCAAAACCTCCTAGCCTATCCCTACCCCTGTCCTGTATACATCCTCTCCTGGAGTTCAGCATTAGCAAACGTCTAAAGCTCGAGTAAACAGCCCAAGGTCACAGAGACTGAGAATTTGCTAAGAGCAACGTGGCCACATGGACTATTGCACAGAAGCGGATTAGGTTTCAGGCCCCCTCGCAAGGCCCAGGGACAGGTCCTAGCAATGTATTCACAGCTTGTATGTTTTTGTAAAAATTCCAAAAGTAAGATACTTTAACCACAACTGCCTTTTGCCATTTAGACTCCTACCATATCTTCTCCCCCCTCCTGTTGAGAGTCATTGGAGTGACCACAGGCTTTTGTGGGGTCAGGCTCCCGGGGAGCTGAGGGCAGTTGTGCTTCCATGAGATGTATCTATACGGCTTGAGGTCATGTTCACATACAGTCAAGTGATTGCCGGCCACCAACACGTGGGAATGACTTACAGGAATACTCTACCATTGAGAGTGGCAATGCAATCAGACATTGCAACACAAAGTTGTCAGATCAGGGATATCATCTTATGAGCGTGTCCTACAGTTTCCGATACCAAAAAATATGTAGGTAGTGGAGAGAAAGGAAGATTCGCATGCTGGAATTTAGCCTATGTAAAATTATGCCAGTCATCAGACACCTAAGATTTAAATACAAGAGTGGGTTCTAACTGATGCCTAGTTAACCAGAAGTTCTCTCGGGGACGCGTTCATTTGATAACATAGCCCTGGAAATTATAAAAGCACCACACGAGGTTTATTATGGGAAACACACAAAAGAGAATCCATCCAAATTCTGACATCTGTATAGTACAAAACTATAATAGTACTACAGAAAGTGACTTTGCTTATAACAATTCATGGCTGAAATAAGTTATAGAGTTTTCCCCTGAATTTGATAATAAGCTGAAAAATATATTAGATACTATCAACAGAAAATTGAAAGTTGAAAAAGTTCAATCACAATATTAAAGGAAGTCAGGCTTATGCTTTTAGTTTCTCTAGAGAAAATGATATTTTAAAACTGCTTTCATATGAAAAGGCAATCAAAGAGTAAATAGCCAAAAATGTAAAAAAATATTATAGAAGTGTATTGGACAGTTGATTAGTTAAAATATCATTTTTTCTGGAAGTTTTCATGTTTGTGGCATTTGCTGGCCTTTTGAAATTTGAGTTTTGTTGTGATTTCTGTTTTCATGCTAAATAAATAAATATTCATTTCAATTCATTTTTAATTCATTTTATAGAATTTTTAATGTCATTCCTTTTCTTAAAGACGGTCTCTTCAAATTCGGTGCATATCAGGCCTCCAAAAATCTTCATATCATCACCCAGATAGCCCAGAATGTATGAATGTATGTAGTTCCTCCTCAGAGAAGGAAAGAAAATATTGGAGGACAGGCAGATCATTCTGACGGATTGCCTTTCTGTGGCCTCTGGCCCCTGATTTGCCCTCTGCCACTGTGATGAAGAGTAATAACCACTTCCTGAAGCCCAAGGGCAAGGTAATGGGATTTGCTTTGAGGTGAACGGCAAATGATTTCATCAATTCAATAACTGCAGTCCTAGCTGCATGTTATTAAAAAGTACCTCAGTACCAAAGGATATTGAGCTAGTTTTCCAAGGGCAAAGTTTCAATCATTGCATGAATATGCTCAGACTGCTCTAGATCAGGAACTGCTTCTGAGCTCCAGCTACTATTTATGTTTTATTTGCACTATCTGCAAAGGGCCACCTGTCCAGACCCTCTCTACGTTCACGTTTTATTAACTCAGAGGAAAAGAGCCTGAGAATGGCAGTGTGCACTTTCCTCTCCCTAAGGCTGAATTATTCTCAACAAGCCGATGCCACATCCTAGGGTCGCACTGCCAGGATTATCAGCTAAAGTACAATCTGTTGTTAGTCAATAATGAAATTCAGTTCTAAAAGATATATATATATATATATCTTTTTGTGTATATATTATATATATACAAAATATATATGCATAAAGCTATGAAATGATACACTCTATTATATTCCATTACAATTAGAGGCAATTAAATACAGCAAAGTCAGTAAATAAAGAACATTTAGGTGTTTGCAGATTAGCGAGCCCATAACACTTGAGAAAATCTCCCATTATTAAGGAAGAAAATAGTAGTGATCTTACACTTCAGCGGTACATAAACAACTTTAGCTTTTAAAACCTCTCACATTTTTCAATCACGTTTTTTAACCTCAAAATATAAAAAGAATGGATTCTGAGAAACCACGACCCCAAATAATAACTGAAATCAGAAAACACCATTTATGTATAGACATCTATTAAGCCCCAACGTCTAACTAAATTCTAGATAATGCTCTTAGGTTGGTATGATCAAATCATTTAGTTAGAAATAAAAGATTTGAAGGATGGATTTTTAGCAAAAATTTAGATAAAACCTCATCCACATTATCTCCCTACTGCAAATCTAAGCAGACCTTGTTTCTGCCCCTTCCCCTTCTCCAGGCCTGGAGAACTGAGTTGTGTCACTTCGTATTTCTTGCCAACATGTTGCCCTTTATCACCTTGCAGTATCACTCATGCTGTCTGACCCGTTGCTTACCCAGCAGAAGCCTTTTTATCTTTGAAGAACATCACTCACTTCTTTGAAACTTTTTCTTAAGTTTTCTTCTCTGTAACTCCACTGGAATGGCCACAGTAGTTTTCTATCTGTGTAATGCATTTGGGTCTTAAATTATAGTCCTGGGTCACTCAACAACAGGGTGATGTATTCTGAGAATTGTATCTTTAGGTGATTTTGTCCTTATGCAAACATCACACAGTGTATTTACACAAACCTAGATGGAGAGCCTGTTGCACTCCTCTGGGGCTAGATGGCACAGCCTTATTGCTGGAACAAACCTGTACAGCATGTTACTAAATACAGGAGATGATTGTGATACAATGGTAAGCATATGTATATCTGGACACATTTACATACAAAAAAGGTATAGCACAATTTCAGGGTTATAATCTTAGGAAAATGATCCTATGTGGTTCACTGTTGAACTCTTTGTGTGGCTCATGACTGCATGCGCTTCTTTCATTGTTGTTCATAATTATTACTTGATACTGTAGCTATTGTCTGTAGACTAGTTTATTCAGACATTTATTTAAAAGGTGTCTTAACAAAGAGGCTATTAGGCTCTGCACCTGTAGCTCAGTGAGTAGGGAGTGGGCCACATACACCGCAGCCAGGGCCTGCTAAACAACAATGACAACTGCAACAAAAAAATAGCCAGGCGTTGTGGCAGGCACCTGTAGTCCCAGCTGCTTGGGAGGTTCAGGCAAGAGAATCCCTTAAGCCCAAGAGTCTGAGGTTGCTGTGAGCTGTGACACCACTGTACTCTTCCGAGGGTGACATAGTGAGATTCTGCCTCAAAAAAAAAAAAAAAAAAAAAAGGCAAATTATGTAACAGGGTTAAATAAATTAAATGGGCTAAAACAATGGGGCAAAGAGAAATCCACTAATTATGTGCTGTATTAAAAGTGGGCAGAGAAAGGGAGCAGGAAGTGAGAAGAAAAAAAAATGGAGAGAAATGTTGATGGCCGTTATAATCAGGCTTAGGGCCTTGCCAGTTGGTTCTCTGCTCCCAGGGCCAGGCCTCAGAAGCCTGAAGATTTTTTGGTTACATTATATCTATTATATGGGTTCTAATACACCAAGGGTTTTTGTTTGTTTGTTTAGTGTGTTAGGCTGTGAAATGAAGAGGACAATTGCTGGGACTATTAGGAAGCTGAGCAGGGCGTCGGCGAGCTCCTAAAAGCACAAAAGTGAAATGACTGTTCCTTTGCCAAACGCTCTAAAATGTGTGGGACTCTCGAATCATTTGCCACAAACTGATCCCTGCTTTCTTTCTTCTAAAAGGACTCTCAGGTTTTTCCCATATTTGACTGTTTCGCCCTCTTTCCCAGGTCTGCTTCGTGAACCTGGACGTGAAGAAGGATGAGAGCAGCCCGGAGCACTTGCAGCAGGTAACCCCGGACGCGGGCTGTCCCAGGCAGGGCAGCACGACTGCCTCTGCTGCCCACGCTCATTTGGCAGGAGACTCTTGTGGATGGTTCCGTCAGAGCCCGTTTCCCTGGCCCTTTCTCTTCTACCTTCCTGTGAATTTCATTCTTCTTACTTTTGTGAAGCTTGCTTTTCCATGTAGGCCTCACTGTCCAACCCCGCACACTTTCTCTTAGCCCCCAGTGCTTCAGAGCGGTTTTTTTGTTTTTTTGTTTGTTTGTTTGCTCTTCCCTTCCTTCTCCAACACCTGTCTGAGGTGATTTTCCAGGATTTCTCCAGAGCCAGCTTGATGGCAGCCAGGCCTCCCCTTTGCCTCTCAAGTTGGCATCTTCCTGCTGCTTTCATCAAACGTTTTATCTTTAACCTTACCTTGCGCTCATCTGGGCCTTGGACTCTTTGAGCAGGTAAATTTCCCAAGTGCGTCCAAGGTCGTGAGGACCTTGATATAAACCCTTGACAACGTGCAAGGACTTAAAGATATACTCAGTCCTGCTGATACAATGGGAAGAGCTCAGTGGTGTGATCTGGTGTGATTCCATGCCCGATGCTGACGATGGTGTAGGCTCGCCCCGGTGTGATGCCCTTGATGGTGGAGGAGTGCACTATCTGCGGCTTGGTATCAGAACAGCAGACCTGCAATCACTCAGTTGCTCCTATATTGACAATGTCGTACCTGAAACTTCTCACACCCAGCTGCCTACACAGATTACCCATTACACATTCTCACCAAGTTTCAAAGAGCATCATCTGGGTATTACGAAGAGATTTTCAACAGAAATTTCACACGCAATTTCATCTGATAGAATTATGATGTAGAGTTGATCAAAGAGAGAGCAGGGAGGGCTGAAGGAACTTGGCCTCTCAGAGCAGTGTGCTTGAAGAGTCTGTGCCAGTGATTTGGGATAATCTTCTGCTGGGGCTAAGAGAAAACACTTTGGCACTGATTTAGCTACATAAACAATTGTATCTCAGGTTGCTGACATGTAAAATGAATGTGATAATGGTACCTAGTCTATGTAGGGATTTTTTGTGAGGAATGAAGTAGTTAAGACTTAACACACACAGTGCTTAGTGTATCATCGGAGTGAAATTGATTCTGGACATAATTTTCTTATTATTTTGACTTTATTAGAACAGAAGATTATTAGTAGACAATTATCTTATTCAAGGTCTTAAGAGGAAAAATTTTTCCAAAGTACTATTTATACATAGGGTATAATAGTAATTACTAAATATTTACTTTAGAAAATTATAAGTGAGCCGTTTTGAAAGCTTAAATCTTCTATTCCAATCAAAATTCTTAAGCTGTAATTTTACAAAATTTCTTCCAGTAACAACCATAGTAGATTATGGAATTTATGAGTAAATGAACTGTGAATAGTTATGAGTAAATTATTTTTGCAAGTAGTTTATGAGTGGTATTTTGGAAGTGAAAAGAAATCAGCTAAACTAATAGTAATTCCCGCCCTACAGAAATTGGTCAACGTTTCACCAGATCTTCCAAAACTTATCACCTCCATGAATGTCCAACAGCCAAAAGAAAATGAAATTGTCCTCCTAAGTGGATTAGCATCGGGCAATCTCCAAGCAGATTTTGAAGTTTCACAGGTGAGAAATATAAGCTCTTGAGAAGCCATTCATTAATGATGAGTTATCTATAGTTAGCTCAGCACAAATCAGTAGGAACCTCAACCAGATGCTACACATAAGCTCCTGTAGCCTAAAGAATCAACAATATTTTTCTATTCAAGAATAGTCTTTATTTGTATTTCTCCTAATCCTGCCACTCAGGGTTTGACAGAGCTTCACTTATACCAACTCATAAATTCTATTAACTTATCAAGTGCACGTTGCTAGAGTCACTAGGCATTGTTTATTTAGCTTGGTTTTCTGCAAATCTACTGAATGATGAAAAACAGGATAGTCTTCTCTTTTTTTTAACAGTACCAAAATTCTAATTCATATCATGTGATCTCAGAATCTCACAGTGTCATCTTTCTGGATGTTATTTTTCCCTCAGTGGATACCTGATTAACTAAGTTCGTGAATACAGAATGGCAGCCCTAAAGATGGAAAGGAAATGTCCTGAATTCAAACAATAAAATTCACAGAAAAAAGAGAAATGTTCTTCAAAATGAAGTAGACGCTAAAATACTATTATCATTCAATGCAATGTTTATTCCTATTACATAAGTTACTACAACATTATTGGAAGAAATGTAGGCAAACTCATTTAATCAATATATAAGAAAAGTACACATAAAGTATATTAGAGTGATATATAACAGCTCCAGATTAAAATCAGATTAAAATCATGGGCATCTGTTTTCTACCACGTTGTCCTTCCTTAGGTTTGAGTTTTGCTATCAGTTTTTAAAGTCTTCTTTTATCCTTCAAGCCTTCAAAATCTTAAAACCTATTTCATGCCAGATATTTTGTGAAGATTTACAGCCTGTTACAATTTGCTAATCAAGACATCAGTCTGATAGTATTTTTCTTTAGTGAGAAGTTTAGATTTCTGAAAAAAAATACAGAAAATGGCTCGAAATTCCGTCTATGTTAGGCAAAACCATGATGACCAGAAATAATACTGAATCCTATGTTTTTGTTTTCTCTGCGGCTGCTCCCTGGTGTTAAGCTTTTTTCTTTCTTTCTTTCTTTTTTTTTTTTTTGTTTTGGCTGGGGCCGGGCTTGAACCCACCACCCTCAGCATATGGGGCTGGCACCCTACTCCTTGAGCCACAGGTGCCACCCCTGGTGTTAAGCTTTTATGACACCAGTTAAAAGGTTTTTGTTCATCATTATAACAAATAAAACTCCAGGTACAGAAGCCTGAGTAAAAAGTTCTTTACTAGAAGTTTTTGCTCCTTCCCTATTAGAACACAGCAGAAGACATATAATGTTTCTTGGCTCTTGGCCTGAGCAAATATCTGAAAATTAGTTTAACAATTTTCATTAATAAAGCAAGGGTTCCACTGCTCATAACTTGAATCGTGATGGCCAGAGAAATTACAGAACAGAATAGACGTTGTCTTGGATTTGAAGCCAGAGAATCTGGATCTTTCTGAGCCTTGCTTTGCCCAATGTCTACTTCACGGGATTACTTTGGAGAGTTAAATGAAATATGTAAAAAGTATCTGGTCTAAAACAAACTTTAGTTTTTGTTACTAAAGTGGAGGCAGGGTAAATATTCAAAACCCAGTATTTTAAAAAAAATAAATAAAATGGAAACGGCATTTCCTCCTGAAAAATCCTGTTTTAGAGAAAATGCTTAGCTCAAAATTTCTAGATATATACTAATGATTTTTAAAACAATGTGACAAACCAATTAATATATGAGGAGGCTTTATTTCTAGGTAGTCAGATCTCCCTGACTTGGTAGCTACCAACAAGGTGTGTGTATTATAAATTTTATATAAACCCTAAGTAATTTGTGATCTCTCAACAAATTGTAAATTTTGCCTTTGAAATAGAGAAGAAAGTGAAGATTTTATTTCCATTTTCTTTATGAAATTAACAGAGTTATTTTAAAGTGCTTATGTTTTACAGAGCATTTTTCTCAACCTTTGGCAATACAGATATTACTGGGAAATCCCAGCTTTCTTTCAAGACCTCTATGAAAATTGGTACTGACATTAATTGGACCTGACCTTGTGATGACCTTGCTAGACTCTGATTAATCCTGGTTAGGATTATTAATTAAACATGACAGGAAATTGGCTTAAGCACCAAGAGAATGCACTGTGTCAGGTAACTAAGAAGCTCCAGTGAGTGGATGAGATATAGGGACTTGGGCAATGTCACGTCATCAGGGTATGGATTTTCTTGTAGCCTCTTTCCTGCTTTCTTTCCACTGGTCCCATTATCAGACAAGTTCTTCCCACAAGGAAGGCAAAATCTTTTGGGGGTCAAGTTGAGAAACAAAGAGCAAAAGTCCTTTCCAGGTAGCTCTCAGCAGAAGTCTCATGGTGCCCCATTGGCTCTGGTATGTCACACGCACATTTCAGAGCCAGTCATCATGGCCGTGGGAATGCTTTGTTCAGATTGGCCAGGCCTGAGTGACATGCAGCCTCTGCAGATGGAGGTGAATTAACTGTGTGCCCTGAAAACAGTCCCCACAGGACTTATGAGCCGGTTCACAAAAGCAACACCAATGCTCATTGGGATTAGAAGAATCAAATTGCCAAAGACACACCGAAGATCGTCCACGAAAAGAGTATCCAAAACGCTGCGTACCTTGTCTATCTAAAAGCCATCAGGAATTGCCTATGAGCACTGAAACATTTCATAGTTCATTATCCCAGGGTCCTCCTCACATCCTAGATACCACTTCACACTTCTACAGTCTCCCAGAGCCCCTAAATCATTTTGTTGGTGCCACACCCACCCAATTTAATAGGTCCAGCCATATAGAGGCAGCACTTCAATGCTGACCCCTGTCCTAGCCCTAATGACTATTTACTTGTTTAGGGAGATTTTCTATTTGGCTGTGTGCCCCATTAAAGTCAGTTCCCTGTTAATCCACAGTAAGGAGGGAGAGATTGACAGAAGCAATTTGAGCTGGGTTAATCAAGGGAGAAAGAATTAGTGACAAGGGCAAGTTCATGTTCCCAGAGACCTTGTGAGGAAGGGAATAAACAAGCCACTCGGGGCCTTTAACCTAGGAAATGACAATACCAGAGAAGGTTTTTTGTCAATCACTCTAAAATTTTCAGTAGTCCAGATGACACCTTACTTTACTTCTTTCAACTTTAATTTCCTATTCTATAAAATGAAGACTTTAAAAAATGCCTTTCTCCATTCTTAAGGGCTAAAAATTAAAAAAAAAAAAAAAAAAAGTACTAAAGCACCTTGAAAAGTACAAAGGACTATTTATATCCAAAGTATTTTCTTTTCATATCCAAAATACTGAAAGAAAGCAAACTAGAAAAGAGATGAGGGGCGGCGCCTGTGGCTCAAGGAGTAGGGCACTGGCCCCATATACGGGAGGTGGCAGGTTCAAACCTGGCCCCGGCCAAAACCTGCAGCAGCAACAACAACAACAACAACAACAACAAATAAAATAAATAAAGTTTAAAAAAAAAAAGAAAAAAAAAGAAAAGAGATGAAAGTTGCCTAAATCAAAATAAGGTATCAGAGTGAAGTCCTAAGAACAGGAGGAAGAATCGCCCAGTTATGAACTAGCGAGGTTCCCACTGGCAAGAAATGTACAATAATGTTGCAGGAACAACTTGGAGTTTGCCTTTTCTTCATCCTGAGTTTTATTGTCTGTGAGCAGTTTTTTTGTTGCTTTTGTTGTTCATTTATTTCTTAGTCTTTTTACCCCAGCAAATTACTCTATCGCTTTTATTATGTTGCTATAGTATCTTACAATTAATGACAAAAATGTTAGAAAATGTGTATAGAATCCCTCATTCATTTATGCATTCATTCAGGCAACAAGTATTGATTATGTACCTACTAAGTGCTAAGCATTTGTGCTGGTGCTGGAGATGCATTAGTGAACAGGTTGGACAGTTGCCTTTATGGAACTTACATCTTATATTCTCTTAAACCTTATTAAATATATATACAAACATATCCACAACCATCGAGATACATGTGTCTCAAAAGACCTATGAATAGATACCAGTGAGCAACAAATAAAGTGACTCACTTACCTTTCCATTTGTTAAACCATCTTTAGTAGAGACTTAGGGTAGATTCTTAAAAACCTTAAGAAAAAATAATAACCATAAACACAACTGCAACAGCCAATGGTAAAATAAAATGTGATGTGGAAAATACAAATAAAATCACTTATTTCCCTACAGAAGCAAATTTTTCTGCAATGCTTTTTACATACAACAATGAGGTCTATTCCTGTAGCTGTTCTTTCTATGAGACGAAGACGTATTGTTACTACGAAAGTTTCAGAAGGCCCAGGTTAGCCTTTTATTCTTTCCAACTATGTCTACCATTCGTAGGCACCAGATCTTTATTGTTTGGAATTAAAGGCCATGGGGAACATTGGAAAGAACACAGAAATTAGAGTCCAACAAACCTAAATTGCAGTCCTTTATACTTTCATGACCTTGAAAAAGCTGGTCAGCATTTCTGAGCCTGTTTTCTCTTCTGTGAAAGAGTAATCACACCTGCAGCCCCATAGAAATGTTGTCACCCTGGAGGCAGCAAGGCATGCAAAGCATTCAATAAGCTGCTATAAAAAATCAAAATGATGATATCCGCCATTATCTTACAGGCTGTGTTGGATTGGCCTTCATGTAGCTAAGATTCCCAGGGTATTTATTTAATTTCAAGAAGATTATTAAGAAAGTATTTTTTGGCCAGGCATGATGGCTAACTCCTATAATCCTAGCACTGTGGGAGGCTGAGGCAGGTGGCTTGCATGAGCTCAGGAGTTCAAGACCAACCTGAGCAAGAGCACAACCCTGTCTCTACTAAAAATAGAGAAAAGCCAGCTGGCCCTAGTGGTGGGAAGCAAGGGGATCACTGGAGGTGAGGAATTTGGGGTCACTGTGAGTTACGACGCCAAAGCACTCTACCCAGAGTGACAGAGTAAGACTCTGTCTCGGAAAAAAAAAGTTGTTTCCCCCCCCAAGAATACTATAGCCATGTAACATTACACATGTGATAAAATTCTTTTTCAAAATCCATCTTGAATAACTGTTTATTTTGCATAACTGTTTATTTTGCTTTGTTAATCACTCTTCAGCTGCTACCACATTTTACCTTTGTTATACATATTTAATTTGAATGATATGAGATGGCCAATATGCAAATATTTTGACCTGTGTATATGGCAACTTCATGTGGTTCAACTTTATAATTATTTTTACTCATAGCTGGCTCATGGGAGTATATTGTGCACAGCTCTCTGGGGCAGTTGTTTGATTCACGGTCACACCTTCCTGCATACTTTGCAAGTACTCAGAAAATATCTGATAAGTTTCAGTTTAGTGTGTTAATGTCTTGATTCAGTGGAAAGATAATTCGTTGAACCAACTACCGTTTACCCTACAGCAACAGTTCCTCGGCATTTGGGAGATCAGAAACCCTATGTGAATTCAACAAAAGCTACAGCCTAGTGCTTCTCAGATGTTAATGCATGTGGGACTCTCCAACAGACTCCTGGAAAATGCAGATTCTGACTTAGTAGATCTCTACCGAGGCCTGATATTATATTTTTTAACAAGCTCCCAGGCAATAGCTAAGCTGCCGGTCTGCACCCACACTTTGAAGAGTAAGGCTGTGGACCACTTTCCTTGACATTCAGACCTAATCCCATATGGCCACAGGTGAATTCTATTTCCCAGCCCCTGTGGATTCCTATTCTAGTGAACAATAATATAATAAAAACAGGTAGTGAAAATGAAGGAAAATGGTCTGTAACCCTAGAATGGAACAGAATTCACAGGTTTAACTAGGACACAGTTCAATAATTTGGGCCTTTTTATCTCCCCTGTTCCTATATGTCATTCTTTTAGAGACAATTAGTTCACTTCCAGTGGATTCCTTTAAATTTCATGTTGCCTGCTTCTTCAGATGGGCAGTACAAATTATAAGCTTTCATTGTAGTTGGCTGAACTCCTGCTATGTATCTGAAGTATTGGCATAAGCCTTATTGGATACCACCTAGGCAAAGACAGGTATTGATCTAGGAAACTGGAACCAGTTTAATCAAGAGAGGTGACCAAGTCTGCCTTAATAGTCCCCTCGACTTTGCCAAGCCTGGGAGAGGCTTCTCCCGGACTATGGATCTGACCTCACTTTTCTTAGAACATGTAACCTAGAAAATATATCACTGTTTCTCCCCTACCCCTTTGAGAGGTAAGTCATTTTTAAAGCCCCTTGCCAGGTTCACACACATGAATGTGTGTAAAACTGGGACCTGAAGGCTGTCTCTTTAAAATCTAATCAGCAAGGGAGATAGCATCCTAACTTCCCAGTGTCTGAGGTCATTCAGGAGCCTGACTGCTCTGGGCACTTTGCTCCACTTCCTAAAACTACCTCCCACCATGAAGGTACAAAAAGCTTACTGTTTCTTTACATAAAGCTTGTCCACTGCCTTTTGTCCCAGTGCACTTGTGGTTCAGCTCAGTTCTGATCTCTCTTCACTAATTCAATACCCTTGAATCAAATCTTCCTTGCCTGTTTAACTTTTCCCAGCTCACTTTTTGTTTTGACCAAGGGAGACTAAAACATGTAACACAGCCAGTCTATTTTCCCCATATGTCAAACTCTTTCCTAGGAACCTTGTGTCCCCAAACAACTCAGGTTGTTTCAAGAAATCCATCAATATAAGCCCAGAAGACATTTCAAATATTTTAAAGATCCCCACCCACTTTAGCAGGAGAAATCTGTAGACAGAAAATAATCAGAGGCAAAAGTCTTTTATTTTCCTTAAATGCCTCCTTTTCTCTTCACTTTCAGTGCCCTTGGCTGCCAGATATCTGTTTGGTCCAATGTGCAAGAGGTAACAGACCAAACAGTACTAATTGCATCATTTTCGAAATCAACAAATTTTTGATTGGTCTGGAACTGGTGCAGGAGCGGCAGCTTCACCTCGAAACAAACATCTTGAAACTGGAGGATGACACAAACTGCTCCTTGTCCTCAATCGAGGAAGACTTTCTCACCGCATCTGAGCACTTGGAAGAGGAAAGCGAGGCAGAAGAATCCAGGAATGGTGAGAACAATAAAGCAATTGTGCATCTTGAAATTAGCCACCATACAAAAACGTCTGGGTGAGATTTCGGAAAAGTTTCAGGCCAGGTCAGTTTGGCTGACACATCACAATCGTTAACCTGCTAAATTTTAAGGAAGGAAGGAGGGTCAGAGAATGCTGGGAAAGATGCTGACAAGTGCACTTAGCTGACTTAATGGTTGGACAGATCCAGACTCCCAAAAGATGCCTTGGGGATGCTGAAAGAAATCTGTGCGCCTTAAAGAAAAATCTTCTCGCCTGCCAAGAAATGCAGGCTAGGAATGTTAACATCCCTGAGATTTCCATACAAGCCATATTTTAGTCAAGGTCAAGTTGGGCCAGCCTGGATTTGCACACCAGCATTGCTACTTTGAGGCTATGAGACTTGGGGCAAGTTATCTAATCTTTCTGAGCCCCAGTTTCCTTATCTGTTATTTGGGGGTACACTTTTGCCTGTAGGTAAGGAGTTTAGTGAGGACAGAAGGAGATAACCCAGCAAAATACTGAGTATTCATTTACTCCACTCTTTCTGTTGGCTCATGAACAGAGCTCAATGAACAATGGGTTCTTCCTCCCTGCATTTAGCCACAGAGAAAGGGATACCCCAGATGTTGTTGTTACTGTCCCTTGGCAAAATCCTAGGCAAACTTTAGAGCAAATCTTTGCAGCATGTCCCACTACTTAGGTTGCTCTAAACATTCTCCCTCTGTATCCAATGGGAAGCTCTAAGATGCAGTTATTGGGGCTGCTTCTCCCAAAGAATAGTGATCAGTCCTCAGCACACAAACTCCAGAGGTTGTGTCTGTATTCCACATTCACAGCCATTTTCTTGGATGGTATTCCATAATGAAATTCAAACGCCTTCTCAGGTTCACTTTCCTTAAAGACATATTCAAAATCTATAATGGAAGAAAAAAATAGTTGATACTTCACGGTGTTTTAAAGAAGTAATTAGTACTTTAAATTCGTGACAATCTGATATCCAAAAAGTTAAGATTGGCTTTTATTTTCTCTGCACTAGGTTATGAAAATATAAACATCTCAGCCAATGTTTTGGAGAGTAAAAATTCAAAGGAATCTGCCCAGGAGGAATGGAATTACAAGGCAACGTTGCTTCATGCTTCGGAAGACAAATACGTTGGCAAATATCATACACCGTTGATTAAAACAGAAAGATCTCAGGAAAACCCGGCAGAGAAGTCAGCCTTGCAGAGTCTAGACTCCTCAGCAAGGCCTTTACAGGGGAAAGGTGAAGCTTTGGGGAATGAGAGACAAGCCACACTTTATTATTCAGAAAATCTTAAAGGTCAAGTGGAAAAATCACAGGCACTGCATATTCCAAGAGATGCTTATTTCTCCATGATGGTTAAAGATGTACCTTCTTCATCGGACACTGTCACTGAGCAGAGCAGCGACCTGCACCTAGGAGACCAGGAAGATGCAAGGAACTCTCTTCCTTCTGTGCAAGATGGAGAAGTCACTACTGGAGACTACGCTACAAATTTAGCAGAATCCGTGCTGCAAGACGCATTCATTAGATTAGCTCACTCTCAGCCTACCCTGCCCCAGGAGCCTGCCATCTGTGTGTCTGGAGGAAGTGCTCTGCTTCCCCGTTGCTGTTCCACAAAAGATACTGTGGTCTCTCAGTCATGGAATGAGCTCCCCAAAATTGTCATTGTTCAGAGTCCGGATGGCAGTGACACAGTGCTGGACCCAGGCATCTCTTCCTGGCCTGAGCCAGAAGTCCCTGTAGAAATCTCAGAGAACTCCAGCAGACACCCCCAGAGTGCTCTAGAAGTAGCATTAGCTTGTGCAGCCACTGTGATTGGAACCATTTCCAGTCCTCAGGCCACAGAAAGACTCAAAATGGAGCAAGAGGCCCTGGTATCAAACCTACCACTGGGTGGCAGAGCAGCTCTGCAAACTCAAGCATCCCAGGAAGCCAAGGATCCTCCCATGAGCGATTATTCCTTTCCTTCTGCTTTGTGTGGCATGACTCAGGTGGCCAGTGCCATCGCTGTCTGTGGCCTGAGTGAAAGAGAAGAGGTGACATGCCCTGTGGCTCCAAGTGGCTTCTTACCTGCAGCTGAAGATTCTGAAGCGACCCCTCCACTTTATAGTTTAACAACAGGGGGAGGCGTGGAGCTGGGGAAGGAAGCCATTGTGGAGGGGCTGCTCAAGGAGGCTGCTCGGGTTTTGACAAGACCTAACACTTGCCGCAGCATTGAGGACTTCATGGAATCCATGAACAGGAGAATCATAGAAACTGCTTCAAAGCCTCAGACCCTATGCTCAGAAAACGTCCTCAGGAATGAGCTGGCACAGACCCTGTCCAATGTCATCCTGAAGCATTCCATTGATGAAGTTCACCAGAAAAATAAGACGATGGACCCCTCCGACGGCAGGCATTCCGCAGAAGTGCTGGACGCCTTAGTGGAAAGTACAAATCAACTGCTCTTCAATGTGATGTGCTTCACCTTCAAGAAGATGAGCCACATTGTGCAACTCGGGGAACGCCCCACAGTCTTCTCCAAGGAGGGAGGGGGAGGTGTCCAGCCACCTGCTCAAGCTGCTGAGCAAGCAGAGACAAAAGCCACCGAAGGCTCCAGCTGCTGCCCACTCAGCAGTACACACGGCACCCGTCTGGTCACTGACCATCTTGTGGAGGTGCATCCAAAACAAGACCACAAGGGTGGCTTGAGACCAAGTTTCTTCCAGAACCCCACGCTGCAGTCTGAATTATCATGTAGCCACAGACAGCCCAACTCTTCAGCTGCGAAAACAGCCCCCAAGGAAATATATCTGAAGAGAACGGTGACAGAGGACACAAAATGCCCTCATCAGACACCCAGGCATGGTGAGAAGGAACGCAGAGCCTCTTTCCAAGCTGACAGGTCACTGGCAGGGGGCCAGTGCAGAAGCCGTTCCCAGGATGCCGAGGACGGTATCAGCCCAGACACCCAGGAAAAGTATCATTGTGCCACCCTAATAAACAAAGAGGCTCGAGTTCACCTGTGCTCGTCAGGGGATGCCCTGCTGCTTCCTGCTCAGTCCGCACCTCCAGCGAAGCCCACAGACGTCTGCCGCATAGCTGACTTCGCGGAGGAGTTGGCCGAGACCGTGGTCTCCATGGCAACCGAAATCGCAGCGATTTGCCTGGAGAACTCCAGCGGAAAGCAACCTTGGTTTTGCGCGTGGAAAAGAGGGAGCGAGTTTCTGGTCACCCCTTGCCGATCCTTGAAGAGGAAAACGGAAAGCCCGAATGGGGGTGCTGCTGTGAGGAAACACAAGCCTCCCCGGCTCAGCGAGATCAAGAGGAAGGCGGACGAGCACCCCGAGCTCAAGGAGAAGCTGATGAACAGGGTCGTGGACGAGTCTGTGAACCTCGAGGACGTCCCAGACTCCGTCAATAGTTTTGCAAACGAAGTGGCAGCCAAGATCATGAACCTGACGGAGTTCTCCATGGTGGACGGTGTGTGGCAAGCCCAGAGCTATCCCCGGAGTCGGTTCCTGGGCGGTGGCGACAGGTGGAGCCGGATGAAGGCGTCCAGCTGCGAGAGCATCCCCGAGGAGGCCACGGAGGCCAGGGCCCGCGGCGGCAGCCTGGGGCTGATGAGCACCTTAAGCCAGCCGGTCAGCAGGGCCAGCTCCGTCTCCAAACAGTCCAGCTGCGAGAGCATCACGGATGAGTTTTCCAGGTTTATGGTGAACCAGATGGAAAGCGAAGGGAGAGGATTTGAGTTGCTGCTGGATTACTACGCCGGCAAGAACGCCAGCAGCATCCTGAGCTCGGCTATACAACAGGCATGCCGGAAAAGTGACCACCTGGACGTGAGGCCGAGCTGTCCCTCCAAGCAGTCCAGCACGGAGAGCATCACTGAGGAGTTCTACAGGTACATGCTGAGGGACATGGAGAGGGACAGCAGGGACAGCACCTCCTCCAGACGCAGCAGCCAGGACTGGACGGCGGGCCTACTGTCTCCCTCGCTGCGATCCCCGCTGTGTTACAGACAGTCGTCCGTGCCAGACAGCAGGTCCCCCTGTGCCGGGTTAACAGTCAGTGCTCCGGTCAAAGCCAACTCCTTGGACGGCTTCGCTCAGAGCTGCCCGCAAGATTTCCTAAACGTACAGCAGGTCAGTGGCGCGTCCTCCTCGGGTCTCTGCAAATCTGACTCTTGCTTGTATCGGAGAGGCGGGACTGATCACGTCACAAATATGTTAATTCACGAAACGTGGGCAAGCTCAATTAAGGCCCTCATGCGCAAGAACAAAATTATCGTGGATGACGCGGCGCCAGCTGATGCTGAGCCAACTTCCAGCACCTGTCAAGGGCAGAAGTGTGCGAATCCCTCAGCTGCCGGCAGGGGGTGCAGTGGGCCAGCCCTGCTGGTTCAGGAGTCTGGGGGTTACCCGAGGAAAGACTCTGCTACTGAAAGCAAACATCTCTCAGTGTCATCTCCGAGCCAAACTGCTCCTTTTACAAGCCACAACAGTTTGGATTGCAGAAAGGAAACTTCCTCGTACTGTGATGCTGTCCCTCCAAACCACACCAGACAATCACTTTGCTCAAGGGAAGTGCCTTTGATTCAGATTGAAACAGATCAGAGAGAAGCCTGTGCTGGGGAAACTGAGCACTTCCTTTCCAAAAGCAGCCTCCTGAAGGAAGCAGAAGATCATCTGAATGAAGAAAAAGTCCCAGATACTGTGAGAGAAGAAGATGCCGGTGTGAGCACCTGCAAAGACCATGGGTGAGTGAATCTTAGACCAGAGAGGGTCCGTGCAACGGGAATTTGCATCTTAGTGTTTAGTCTAAGTCTTAGACGAAAAGGGATTTTACCGAGGCAAGAACTGAATTCCTGAGGGGAAAAGACATGATGACCTGAGTTAATGTGCACTTACTATAAAAAGTTGACAGTATATTTCTTCTTAAAATATCTAGAACAAAATGAATTCATTTATACAACTGGGGGAAGTATTATTCTGTCCCTTAAAATTAATCTGTGATTTGCTACATTTTAAAATTCATGCATTTTTTTCAAGCAAATAATAATGATTAATGACACCAACTTGTTCATTTGAAAATAGAGAAATTTAAATAAATGTTAGTATTGGAATTTGACATTACATATATATATACATATATATATATATATATATATATATATTTTGAGGCACAGTCTTATTTTGACACTTTCAGTAAGGTGCCATGGCATCAAAGCTCACAGCAACCTCAAACTCTTGGGCTCAAATGATCCTTTTGCCTCAGCCTCCCACATACAGGTACCTGCCACAATGCCTGGCTATTTTGGGTCTTGTCTTGGTCAGGCTGGTCTCCAGCTCCTGATCTCAGGCAATCTGCTCCCCTCTCCCTCCCAGAGTGCTAGGATTATAAGCATGATCCACAGTGCCCGGCCTGACATTAAATATTTTGTCATTACTTTTCTCTTCTCTCATTTTTCTTGAACCTAGTGTCTCTTCTTTTAAGTTTTATTTTGTTTGGGGGGAGGATTGTTTTGTTTTGTTTTGTTGTCTTATTCTAAAGATCTTAGCAAAGACACCATGTTCCACCAGGGCTGACCCTTCAGATGCATGGTGTAATTCTGGCAGTGTAAGTGCAAAGCAACACTGGAGTATTGTTATTGCAACATTTCTTGTCCAGAAAATTGTAATGCGGTTGACAATACAGTTTGAATTTGAGGCAAGTTAATTATTTCTCTTAGGCTACTTTAAAAAGTGTCAATTTCTTTTACAAGTTACATCTTCTGTAGAAAATTCATCAGATTCCTGATTATGAGACCACTGTATCGTTTATTTTTGATCTATAGTTCAGGTTAAGCAAAACAGGCAAACAAAATAAAAAATGAAGACTCTGGCCTTGGAAAACACATTTGAGAGAGAGCCTGTGTTGTCTTTTCAGAGACAAATGCCTATTGTTCATTACTTAGAAAGGGCCTGTGGTTTCTAAATGTTTAGCTGCAGACAAGTTGAACTCAGGCTTCATCCGTCTCAGCAGCTCCCTAGAGAAGCAGAAACGCTCCACCTGCGTTGAGGAGAGGGCCTCAGATCACTTAACAGTTGTGGTTGGATGTGTTTGGTGCATAGTCCAGGTGAATCTCAGTACTGGTTCCTTCTTAACCATTTAGAACTAAGAATTTAACTTTGCAACCGGATAAGACCCTGGAAGAGTTCAACAGGTAGAAAATATGAAAATGAACAAGCAGAATTACACACAGTTAAATCAAATGAAGTAGGCTGAGCTGACCCAAAAGACAAGTTTGTATATACCAGTCATTCTACAGCTGTAGAAAATGTCTTCTCAAGACTTGGATCCAGGTAGTATGGAGAATTACAAGTTTTAAAAAGTAATCAGAGTTAAAGAAACAAAATAGCCGTTGTGTAGGATTATCTTAACCTTGAAATACAAGCAAATGGAAAACCCTTATAGAACCTAAGTACCTGATGTAGAGTCTGTTTAAACACAGAGATCATAACCCAGCTGAATTTTTTTTTATTCTAAAAAATATATTACATTTATTGGGTTTTTCTCAAATTACAAAAGGAATGCAATAGCATATATTATGCACTTTGTGCCCAGCACTGTGCCAAGGACTTCACAAATATTATCTCATTCAGTTTCCACAACTCCTTCCCATAAGGTAAGAATTATCACCCCCATCTAGAGAAGGACAAACTGAAACTGACACTTCTACAATATCACACAGGTCTGGGGAAGCTGCTTGGGAATCTGGGCTTGTCTGAGCCCGGATCCTGCAATCACTGCATTATTGTAAGGCAGCAGCTGAGAGTCCCCTATAATCCTCCTACTCATGTTAACAGTCTTTCATCTACCCTTTTTCAGCTAAGAAAATTTAATTTCCACACAGTCACTGTGTAAGTTATCATAAATCGCCATATCAGAAGATCCTGAGAGAAAATATTCTGTTTGCTCAGGTTTCAAAAGGGTTTATGTTTGGGATCAAAAAATGTCTACCCCAATTACACAGAAACTCCCATGCAGTTGGGTAGCACAGGGGGCTCTGGACTGAGGGGTGTCCATCAGGAAGAGGCTGGCTGAGGCCTGGGTGATGCTGTGTCTCCCATGTGAAGCCTGAAGCCAGTATATATGCCAGCTGAATTTTTTTTGGACAAAAAGGTGACCTACTTAGGGAGCATTCATAAACTAGTAGTTCCATAAGATTTGTGTCTGTAGGCTCAAATCAAATTGTGATTTTTCACTGCAGTTGAATAAACTTCATTATACAATTTTGAATTAAATCTCACTGGTACTATCCTAAAAATAGGTACAGCCCAGGGGTATTTCAAAAAGAATTCAGAAAAATATTTAAATAAAGCCTCCAACTGATTTGGGTTTGTGTTCTATATAATGACCCAAGAACACATTCTCTCAACTAATGATACAGATTTGTGGAAATCCAAATTGGAAAACCACATTTTTTACTAATAAAACATAAAAGAATGTAGAATAATCTGCTCTAGAAACATAAGACCTGGGTCTGCTTCTAAAACTTATAGAATAAATATTTAATATGTTTTATGTGTATCAATATAAAGAATTGTTATAACATGGACTTAGAACGAGCCTTGTAACTCTGGCACCTTGAATAAGTCTCTATTCTCTTTACCTTTCTTTACTCACATGTTGGTGGGAAAATAATAATAAGTACAACCTAGGAGGATTTTTAGGTATTAAATAAAAAAATGCACATAAATCTCCTAACTTAGTGCCTCTTCTGCTGTCAATTGAGTAAATGTTTACTTTATTGTAGGTGTTGTCATTGTTGTTTGGGATTAGAGTATCTAGTTACCTTTATTCCAGGAGCTCTTTTCTAAGAGAAATTTGTCATGAACAGTATGACAATTTTATTAAAACAAGAGAATTTCCAAGATTTTCCAGGGAGGTAATTAGCCACATTTAGCTTATATGTTCTAAGTTCTGAGATGTTATCATGGATTTTATTAGTCAAAATAGCTAATACAAAACTCAATCCTCTGTGAAACACTTACACACAAGAATAAGATAAGTAACATATGCACTTTGAATTCTGCTTGAAGGCGTTCTGTCCTAAAGATATTTTTAGGCTACCTGCTGAGGCATATATTCATAATTATTACTAAAAAATACTTTCCAATATAATTTTTATGTTTGAGAAACCTATTTTAAGTTGGTATTAATTTATATTTGCTTGAAGAAAAAATTGTTTAGCCCACAAATATTTGCATGTTCCTTCTATGAGAGGCAGAATATATAAAACAATAAGCAACACATAGAAAGGAGGGAAACAAACATGGTACCCCAATAATTGTCCCTTCCCTAATCTTTTCTGCCTAGATTCCCTTTGTAGACATCAGTGCTGAATGGGAAAAATCTGAGCAGAACTTAGGGACTTGTTCAAGGTGACATACAGTGGGTACTCTAAGTTAAGGAAACAGATGCTGGAGGGAAATATGCTGAAAAAGAGCTCACAAATCTGCACAGGGGCCCCCTTAACCTGATTCTGAATACTGAATTATGCATAAATAAGTACAACTCCATGAAGTGAGAGAGCTGTAAACTGAATAATTCCACAAGCTCACACAAGACGGGGAGATATTAAGTTCCAATTAGCAGAAGTAAAGGATCCATGTTAAACATACATAGCATTTAGGAGAGATATTAAAAGCAGTATACCATAGAATCAGGACAAAACTAGCCCTAAAAGTAAAAGTTTATCTAAACTTTTTTTAAATACTTAAAAGCAAGCAGTGAAAATATCAAACTGAACTGAACATGATTTAACCTAGAATGAAGTCCAATATTATTTAAGGAAAGACAACAAAATCCAACACTTACCAAACCAGAAATATAATCATCAATAAAAACTATTCAGCAATTACAGACAAGATGAAATTAGCAGATAAGGACTTAAAAAAATTTAAAGGTACACATGAATATGAGATTTGATGAAAGTTATAAACTTGCAAAGTAAGAAGTATAATTAATTAAAAGCAGAATCAACAAAAGAAAAACATATCAAAGTACATCATGATAAAATTATTAAAAAACAGTGATAAATAGTTTTAAAAATAGCTGATATAAAAAGAAACATTGCATACTGAGGAGCACAAATGAATAGTATAAGATGTAAGACAAATTATATTTTTACTATGCTTAAAGGAAAAAAATGTTCACCTACTATACTTTGTCCAACAAAAATAGCTTCAAAAATAAAAGCTATTTATGAATACAAGACTTAATATTGTCAAGAGTTCAAGTTCTTCCAAACTTGATCTATAGTTTCAACACAATACCAATGAAAATCCCCTCAGATATCAACAAATTGATTCTAAAGTTTATTTGGAGAGGTAAAGGACCCATACTAGTGAACAAAAGCTTGAAAAAAAAGAACAAAATTAGAAAATCTCATGATTTAGTATACAGATATAATACTCAAGACAGTGTGGTAATGGCAAGAGAAAAAACAAAAATAGATCAATGATCAGAATAGAGAGCCCAATAATAAACTTACATAGTCACCTGATGTTTGACAAAGTAGCAAAAGCAATACAATGGAGAAAAGATAACCTCTTAAACAAATGGTGCTGGAACAACTGAACATTCATATATGCAAAAGAATCATATTCTTTACAAAAATTTATTCAAAGTGGAACACTGACCTAAATATAAAACACAAAACTATAAAATTCCTATAAGATAATGTAGGAGAAAATGTAGATGACCTTGGGTATCATGATGACTTTTTAGGTACACCAAACACATAATCCATGAAAGAAAGAATTGATAAGCTGGCCTTAATTAAAATTAAAATTTTTTGTTCTGTGAAAAACACCATCAAAAACGTGAGAAGACAAGCCACAGAGTAAAAGAAAATATTCCTAAAAGATAAATCTGACAAAGCACTGCTATCCAAAATATATAAAGAACTCTTAAAATTCAACAATAAAAAATGTACAACCTCTTTGAAAAGTGGACACTTTGAGGGGCTTTTCAGCTATTCTTTCATCTGGCATTTTGTAGTTTAGTTCTTATGTTTAAATCTTTAATCCATTTTAATTGATTCTTGTATAAGGGGTGAGATAAGGGTCCATTTTTATTTTTCTCCATGTAGCTATCTACCTTCTCCAAACACTAGGTGTTGAAAAAACTACCTTTTTCCCATTATGTGTTCTTAACACAGTTGTCAAAAAGTATTTGGCCTTAGGTGTGTAGGTTTACTTCTTTGCTCTGTATCCTATTCCATTGGTCAATGTGTTTGTTTTTATGCCAGTATCATTCTGTTTTAATTATTATAGCTTTGTAATATATTTTTAAAACAGGAAATTCTGTAATTTGTAACAACATGGATGAACCTGGAAGACAGCATGTTAAGTGAAATGAGTCAAGGACAAAGGGACAACTATCATAAAATCTCACTTATATGTGAAATCTAAAAAAGTTGACTCAAACTCATAGAAGTGGAGAGTAGAATGGTGGTTATCAAGAGCTGAGAGAGATTGGGAAGGGGAAGATGTTGGTCAATGGGTACAAAGTTATAGTTAAACAAAAGGGAATAAGTTCTTGCATTCCATTGCACAACAAGGTGACCATAGTTAATAATAATATACTGTATATTTCTAAATAGTTATAAGAGAAGATTTTAAATATTCTTATCAGAAAGAAATGATAAATATTTAAGGTGATGGATATGCCATTACCCTGATTTGATCATTCCACAATGTATAAAGGTATTAAAACATGACATTGTACCCCATAAGTATATATGATTATTATTTGTCAGTTAGAAACAAAACTTTAAAAATCAGCAAAAGAGTTGAACAGACACTTCTCCCAAAGAAACATACAGAGGGTACATAAGTATAAAAAGACATTCAATGCTAAAGGTCATTAGGAAATTGTAAGTCAAAATAAGAATAAGACACCACTACATACCTATTAGAATGGCCCAAACCCAAAGCATCGACAACACCAAAGGCTGTTAATGATGTGGAGCAGTAAGACCTCTCATTCACCACTGGTGAGAATGCAAAATGAAGCAACTATTTTGGAAGACAGTTGGCAATTATTTGCAATACTAAGCACACTTTTACCATACAAGCCAATAATCATGCTTCTTGATATTTACCCAAGTATATTAAAAGTTTATGTCCACACAAAAAACTAGATAGCTATTTGTAGGAGCTTTGTTAATAATTGCCAAAAGTTGGAAGCAACAAAGATATCTTTCAGTAGGCAAATGAATGAATAAACTATGAGGCATCTAAGCAATAGAATTCTATTAAGTACTGAAAAAATTATAAATGAGCTATCAAGACATAAAAAGACATGGAAGAAACTTAAATGCATATTATTAAGTCCATAATGATCTTATGGGCCTACATGCCATATGCCTCCAGTCATATGACATTCTCATAAAAGGCAAAATCATTGAGACAGCAAGAAGTTCAGGGGATGTCAAGGGTTGAGATAGGAGGGATTGAAAGGTGAAGCAAGAGGATTTTTTTTTTTTTTTTTGAGACAGTCTCACTTGGTCAATTTTGGTCGAGTGCCGTGTTGTCCCAGCTCACAGCAATCTCAAACTCTTGAGCTCAGGCGATTCTCTTGCCTCAGCCTCCCAAGTAGCTTAGGACTATAGGCACCTGCCACAACACCCAGCTATTTTTTGTTGTAGTTGTCATTGTTGTTCAGCAGGCCCCGGCCGAGTTTGAACCCGCCAGCCTCGTTGTATGTGGCTGGCACCATAACCACTGCCAAACCAGGCAGTGAAACTATTGTGTATGATACTTTAATGGTGGATATATGTCACTCTACAATTGTCAAAACCCATAGAATATGGAACACGAAGAGTCAGCCCTAAAATAAACTACGGGCTAGATAACCTCTGAAATCCCTGAGATCTCCGAGATTATATAGCTGAATTTGACAAGACATAGGTCCCCCAAATCTCTGTGTGCAAACTATACAATAAGTGGGGAAGCCATCTGTATACATTTGCATAACAAATTTGTACATTATTTATAAATAAATGAGCAAAACTATAAATTCCTTCCAAAAGAAAATGAAAACCGGTGTTTCAGATAATGATTATTCATTCTCAATTCCAAGTTATGTGACATGGAACATGAAATTTGCTTTAAATAGAGCACGAAATTGAGATAAAGTAAAATATACTGACAGACTCATTTTTCAATTGGGACGTTCAATGTCAATCACTGAGATTTAATTTATTTAATAAGAAATATCTTGAAACAAATTTTTGTAGTAACAGAAAGTTCTAATTTAGTGAGGAATTAGTCCAGGAAATTACTGTGTAAACAGGTACACAAATTATTCTGGAGCCCTCTCCTTTGTGTCCACGCCTTGGTTCATTTATACTTTGTAAACTAAAAATAAAATCCGAAGCTTCCCACCCCCACTGAATGAATGGACTCCACAGAGAAGAATAAAGCAAGAGTGGCCAGGTGCTTATTTCTCATTTCCTATCTGTTCATGACTCCCCCGTAGCTCCTAGGGCCTGTTATGTATTTTCGGCCACCCCACTCAGTAGAAATTCCTGTTCCCTTTGTCCCTGCCTCTAAACAACATGTTTCTGGCTTGTGGCCTGGGGCCCTGCTTTCCAGCCTGCCAGAATGGTCACCCCAGGCATGGCCACCCCTTTGTGAGAAATACAGCTCCCTTTTCTAAATTGTGAACCTCATTATAACCTGGGGGTTAACAACATTTGGGGGACTGTGTATATTGTTTCCGTTTGTCGTCAGCGAATTTTCTTCCATTTGAATTTAAGTAAATACTGTCTTTTCGATGGCATCTGTTCTCTTTCCTCCCTGATCATGTTGAAAAAAAAATAAAATAAAATCCCAACACTTTAGAAAAGAAAACCACGTTTAATAAGGACTGTCCTTTTTGAAGTGTTACCAGCACAGCGTGTTAGAAAGAGCTACCCCTTAATAACGGGAAGAAGGTGCAGGGGAATTAGAATTTGCTCTAGATATATGGATTTTGAGATGTTAATAAGACAGACTGGAGAGATTCAGAAGAGTAAGAGAAAAGGAGCCCCAAAATCTGGAATAAAGGTCCTGGCTGAGGCCCAGATTTAAGAGCTATTTTTATAGACAGGTGAGTAGACGTGAGTACGTAGCAACAGACTGTGGAACGGAGGGCAGGGAATCAATCAGAGCTGACTGTAGCTACCCTTTAAAGAAAAACAGAGAACAGGTTCAGGTAAGGAAGGGGCCAGAGAGGCAGAAATTCACAGGGAGGCAGGGGGCAGGGGCATTCGGGAAAGACAAAGGCCTGTCAGAGCAAGAGTTAAACAGTCCTGGAGAGCTATGTGGTCTGACAGTGCACGCACTCATTCAGAAAGATGGTGCTAGAGGAAGTCACTGGTTTCAGAGAGAGGGCAAAGAGCAAAAGGTGGTGGAAAATTTAAAATACAGAGACCCTGACAGGAAAAATGACTGGGTAAAACAGCAAAACTGGGCTGGGTGTTTCCACATCCACCACTTGCATGAGAGTCACCAGAAGTGGTTGGTAAAAATGCAGATTCTTGGGCTTCCCTCCCAGGAACCTCTGAATCCTAATCTCTGTCTCCTGTTTTTAAACACCACCATCCCTCAGTAATTCTTATTTATGCAGACCACGGAGCTTTAACCTGTTTGTTAAATGAATGGAGGGGGTCAATAGAAAGAAATCAATAGAACCCCTGGGAAACCTGGCAGATGGAGAACAGTCCTCAGGAGGCAACCAGGACCCAGGGCAGCCTAAAGAAAGAATCCGCCAGTCTACCTGTGTGCAGCACCATCCTGCTTACCCAGGCTCCACAGAGCAACCTCTGTGAAAAGTCTCACTTTGTGCCACCCCTCTTGGTAATGATGTCTTGCCGTCTACAGTGACAGCCTTGATGCCAGAGATGTGCCAGAGGCTGAAATATCTACAAATGCCAGAGCCCCAGATGGGGTCCCCAACCCTCCCAGCGGCAGTGAAGAGAGCACAGGCAGCTGGTCCCAGCTGGCCACCGAGGATGACAACCCAGATGACACCAGCAGCTTTCTGCAGCTCAGCGAGCGATCCCTGAGGTACCAGCTCTTCACTTGCCTTCCCAGGGAAAGTGTTCTGAACACAGATTCCACAAAGGCATTTTACTGTTTCTCTGCAAAGGGTCTCTAACAGGTCAAGAGAACACAAAGAGCAAACTTCCCTTAGGTCAAAGTCCCAGCCTGTCGGGATTTATGCTGAGAGGTATCATAATACCTAGTTACTGCCTAAATTACTTTGGCCAGGATTAATAATTAGCTGTGTCCCCTTCCCTGCAAACTGCAGCTAGTGCCTCCGATGATGATAATGGAGAAGGTTTTTAATGGAGAGCTGCTGTGACACCTGTGTGCTGTATACTTCCTCTCTGGTTCCTTTGGGCTTCAGCTGCAATACAGGCTGTGTTTATATGAGGCAAGTGTTTCCACACTGTGCCGCATTGTTCGGCCTGACTGTCCCTCCTGTATTTACTCTGTCCTCTGTACTGTTCTTCTGGAAAAGCTACTGAGGAGCATAGGAGAGATCATATTTGGAAGGGCTCAAGCCACTCAGGAGACATGGTCTAGAAACTATTTCTCTGTAAGGTGGAACCTCAAAAAGAATCTCTATGTTTCTGCCCAGAGTCTCCTTTGATACTGGACCAACAAGTCCACAGAAAGTGAGATTTAGAATCATGTGGGTCTTTGAAAGTTTTATTTCTGGCAGTTCAGTCTGTTTATACTTAAGAACATTCCACAATGTTAAACAATTTGTCTAAAATTGCAAAACCTAGTGGGAAATCTTATAAGATGGAGATAAAAGGCAAAAAGAACTTGAATCTTTGGACTTAACAGCAGACATTTTTAGTGTTAATCATTTCCCGCAGAACTTCACATTTTACTCTGTCAATATATTCAGTGGCCCATCCAAAACCTAAGATAAGAATTTAACATTGAAGGAGTCTAGTTGGTAACCCATGGTATTTTCGAGGGAAGACTGGCCCACTACAAGACACCACTCCAACCTTGCCTGGAAGAGGCAACATTGGAAACAGAGGGATGAGGAGATTTGGTGGGTTTGGTGAAATTGGGTGCATTCCATTTTACAACCTAGATGAAGGCTCAAAATTGGCTCAGACTCCACTGTGTTTCAGTGGGTAAGTTCCAGGCTCGTACCTAGACCATATGCTGATAGTGCAGCCTACAAAAATGATGCCCTGTGTGGTTTTCCTCTACACTGCAGAGGTATCTAGTGTTGCTCGCTCTTGAAGATTACAATATGTGTATAAGTAAAAAATTGACATTACCCATCTTTGTACTTATAAGTTCTATAGTCCCATGGCAAAAACAACAAGCCAAATGAACATCCTACAAAATCCTAATGAAGAAATCCTACATCCCTAAGGAAAATTTCCAGAACGGCAAAGAAAAAACATGAAGCCTCTAGTTTCTATTAAGAAGCAGGCAGATACACATTCTGGTATCTCCCCCAGAAGTTTCTTCACCTCTGCAGTGAACCCAATGGCAAGAACCCTCTTGCTGATAGATAAATATATTTAGTGGATGAGGCAGAACAGAGGAATGCTGCTTGTTACCCACCAGATAAGATCCACTAGTTGTGACATTGTTTTAGAAATTACAAATTATTGTTTACCATTATTATTGGCTTAGCCTGTTAGACTTGAGTCTTATTATGTTTCCCCCTAATTTGGTCAGAAATAGGTATTAATTTGGAAGTCCTGGACACAAAGAAATATTCTTTGGGGGACTAAAGGAAGGACCTGGTACAACTACGGAACATTGGTGTCAGTGGCAGCATGGCCCGGGGCTGGAGATGGGCATTAATATGTAAACTTTTGCTTTGTCAGCAATGGCAACAGTAGTGCCACTAGCAGTCTTGGCATTATGGACCTGGACATTTATCAGGAAAGCATGCCATCTTCTCCCATGATTAAGTAAGTAGCCACTGAGATGCAGTGATTGTGAGCCCACTACTCTGATTCCATCTGGCAATCCATCTTGATCATTCAGGTTGTGCCCAACCACTGAGTTCATCATGTCTGTACCGCCACGGTTCCATGTCACTGGAGCAAGATTTCAGGCCTAGAGATGATCCCGTCCTACCACCCTCTTGCTTTCTGCTTTCCCAATCTTCCCCCTATGGAACAAGCATTTCAGATAAAGCTTAGCAATTTAATCATAAGTGTATGTACCTACTTGAACACACAAAAAAGCAAAAATCTATTTAACTCGTACCCTACTGATCAAAGGAGACTACTCAGTGGTCTTCACTATAGAACACAGTCGCTTCGACAGAACCGAGGGTGACCAGCTTTCCTTTACATGTAGACAGCTGGGACTATTACTATGAAATGGGTCAAATATCCAATAGTTGTCATGATGGAGATGTGCCATTCTCACTTAGTGACGAGCACCCCCCTAATACAGGGACTTCTGAAATATCAAAGGGAGAAAGCACTTAGAGAAACATAATATGTCCTTAACAAAATAGGACACAAAAAAGAGGACAACACGAGGTCAGGGAGTATGTCTAGAATTTCTGATGACTCTGGAAAGTTACATGAATGGAAATATGGTTTTGATTATTATGACTTAGCTTGTGGTTTGGAAATTTCTGAAATTTTAGAAAATTAGTAAGAAAGTATAGGACTAATGTTCCTCCCTGACCTGTTTCTTCAGCCACTTTCTGAATGGAAAGCATCTCCATTCCACCGTTTCACCGGGTATATTCCTCAGGGGGTGAAGGTTGCCCCCCCATCCTTTCTGGCCCTTATTCACAAGTAAAGATGAACCTACACATTGTCTCCATTTTTGGTTTTGTTTTGCTTTTTAAAGGGGACCAAAAAATAAAAGCGACAGAAACTACTCTGAGGTAAATCTATTTTTTTCCTCCAGGAAATATTTGTCTAGGTACTTTTTCTATCCTTCTCACCAGTGTGAGCCTATGACCTGAAGGAAAATCTCTATTTACAGAAAGCCAAGACTTTCACCTCCCACACTCACGCTCCTGCAGCTCCAGAGTAGCAGAAACTGTACCTACCATTTGTCGTGTCACTTATGTCACTCACACGGAGATCCAAAAGAAAATCTAGACTCTAAAAAACTGGCATGTCTACAGATAATTAGGCATGAATGGAAGCGTGACTATATTATTTCTCTCAACATCAGGAATACAACGGAATTTACTGCCAGGTCTTAGCAATAATGGAGAATAACAAAGAATCCTTTATCGTCAAAAGACACATTTTGTAAGGGCACCTGCACTCTAATTTCTATACGGGACAAAAGTATGGGGCAACCACAAGCTTCCCAAGATTGTCATTTTACTTGTGAACCATATGTTCTCTCTTTGGAAGCGTTTACTGAGTCCTCCCACTTTGTACAAGGCTCTCTAATAAGTAAACACCATGAAAACACCTCCAACAGCATACATTACCATAGCTAAGGAAAGACTTTAGTTCTGGGTCCTTACTGCCAAACCATTCGCAACCTTCTTATACTTTTCTCCAATTAAAAGAAGAAAAATGTTAATTAATTTTGATATTTTGCCATACAATTAAATTTCTAAAACTCATCTTTTCTCTTATTTCAGATCAGAGGACCATATATGTAAAAATATGTTCTGTATTAAAATGCAACCTTATGTTGCTATCATAGTATGGGGGTGGGGGAGGGAACATTGTGACAAGATAGAAACATGATCCAATAAATGACAAGCAAAACACAGGAGGAGCATACATCCCCAAATCAGAACTAGTTAACCTGAAAAAAGTCTCTCCCTGACTGTTAAGACCTGTGAAGGTTTAGGGGCAGGGAGGTTGAAGAGAAGGGTGCTTCACCATCACACAGGGCCTCCCATACCAATTTCCTAACTAAAATCATTAAGGGTATCCAGCCTTCTGTTGTTGCTGTAGGAAGAGGTGTTTATTGCAGACCCAGTAATCCTTCGTAACAGACACATGGGTGTTTCCCCAGCATTACTCCACAAAAACGACAAATGTGGAGTGAACTCCAGAAGCTGTTAGATCAGTAAGACCCATCACCTCATCTTCCATTTACCACCAACTCTTCCTAAATATTACCAACCGTATACTGTTGTTTTCTCCCAAAGTGAATTAGTAGAAGAAAAGGAGATTCTTAAAGGACAGTCAGAGAACATAGAGGGTAAGCCACGATCCCATAATTTTGACACACAATTGTCTGGGAAATGCCTTTGGAAAGGAGAGTAAGGGTGTGGTTGTTTGTGTTCAGAAAGTGCCTCTGAACTGCCAGCGGGACCAGCCGGCCACCAGAGGAATCTGCTGGTGATCAACTTTGACCTGGAGCCAGAGTGTCCTGATGCTGAGCTTCGAGCCACTCTGCAGTGGATAGCCGCTTCCGAACTCGGGATTCCCACCATCTACTTTAAGAAATCTCAGGAAAACAGGATTGAAAAGGTACCATGTTCCATGTCTGGGTAGGGTATCAATAAAGGTCTCTGTTTCATCTTTGCTAGAAACTCAGTAAATATCCAGTTTATCTATATAAATTTCAAACATTGATCCTCAATTTTCTTGACCTCAAAATTGTGTCCAGAACCTTGAAATCTTCCACCTGCATCAACCTAACTATAATTAATGCTGGTTTGCCCCTCGGTTTGTCTTGATTTGTCAATGGTGGTGAAAAAAGTCAATTGAGGGTATGGGGACTTTTTTCAGTGTGTTTTATTTTGGGGGTGTTTTCTTGTTCTGGGACAAACTTCTTCATCAGACTTCATTAAATAAAAGTTGGAGGTAAAGGACTCAATATATAAAAGAAACCAAAATGAAAACTATTTTAAATAGGCTGGTGGCATGATGTGGCAGGAGGGCATTTTTAATTTCCTGGCCAATGTGTTTGCATTAGGGAGACTTTCTTATTATCATTCTTCACCTACCAGAAATATAAAGCTGAGAAGAGATTCTTGGTGGACATTAAAATTTAATAGCAACTATCACCCCAATTCCCTGTCTCTAAGACCTACCATTAGTTGTGGTGGAATCTTACCTATCGAGGCGTGAATCTATCTACCAATGTCTTGAAAATTGATATTCCATAGTTTAAAAGCAAGCTCTTTTTCAATGCTTTCAAATGAACAATATTTCTGTGCTCATTTTCTATTGCCATGTAGCAAACTGCCACAAATTTACCAACTGAAAACAACACACAGCTCTTAAGTCAGAATTTAGGGTGAGTTTGACTGTGGTCTCTGCTCAGGCGTGACAGAGCAGCTATTATCGAATCAGCCTGCCTAGGCTCTCATTTGCAAGTTCCAGGGAAGAATCAGCTTCCAAACTCAGTCAGCTCATTGTTGTAATTCAGTTCCTTGCTGTTGTGGGACTGGGGACCCTGTTTCTTGCTGGCTGTCAGCTGAGGGACATCCTTGGCTTCAAGAGCAGTGATTTTTAACTGTAAAAAAAGGACCATTAATTAAATTACCTAATCTAATTAATGGAAGCCATTAATTAAATAATTTAATTTAATTAATGGGGATCATTAATTAAATTATTTCCAAAAGAAGAGCAAAGCACAGTAAGTGTACTCTTTTATTTTTTGCTCTTTTTTTGGATCAACGTAATTTAAGTGTGTCATGAAAGTTTAACTACAGGTTCAAGCGTGCTGTGAGATTTTAAAAAGTTTGAAAAGCACAGTTCTAGAGGCTGCCCACATTCTTCACCACATAGCCGCTTGCTGTCCATCTCTCTGATGTTTGTGCCACCAGCCAGAGTAAACTCAGCTTTAGGTGAAGAACACTGGATAGCCTCTCTTTGATAAACTCACGGCTAACCGATGAATCACTTTTCCCGTGTCAGGTAGGACATTAAGGACATCACAGCTCATCCTATTCATGGTCCCAGAGATTAGCTGGAAAATCTTGGGGGCTGTTTTAGGATCCTGCCTGTCACAGCCAGGGGAACATTTTTTCATGTGCCTCCTGTTTGATTCTCGGCAGTCCTTTGGGAAAAGCAGAGTGGATATTACTGTCTCTTTTTTTACTAATGAGGCGGGTGCATGTGAGACTCCTCAGGGAGTAGTCTTTTTCTCTACATTTCCTCAGTGAATAAGTGTCTCTCTCAAATGGAATGACCTTGAGGCTATGATCTGGATTTTGTTTGGACTTGTAAGTGCATTTTAATTGTCAGTGCCAAACAATAATGGGCTGTTATGAACTGTCCTTTACTTTCTTACCATGCCCATGATAATTACAACAGCTTCCCTTCTCTGTATCACCAGCCAGTGGGATGGACTACAGGAAAAATTAAAATGGAGTCCCCATCCATTTTTCATGCTCTCCCACAACCTTGCTCCATCCAGGAATTGATACTTCTTTTCATGCCTAAGCCTTCCTACTCTTCTACCCCAGCCACTTCAGGTGTCTTCCTATATTCGTCATATCTTTGTATGGTGATGAGAGGTTTGCAATTTGAGGAATTCTCCTCTTACCACTCAGCTAACCAATGCAAAGAGTGGAGAGAAAGGGCGTGATGGCCCCATGCCCTACACTGTCCCAAAGACCCCCTGCTGCGGGGGGAGGAGAAGCAAAGGAATAGACGTCCAGGGTCATGGTAAAATAAAATAAAACAACTCCGTCTCTAGCCACTGCCCCTGCTACATTTTCAGGTGGTCTTAATGGAGTCGATTTTTACACAATTCACCTCTTTGAAGAAACAATACTGTCACATGACAGCATGTCTCATAAGTTCCCATTAGGTACAAGGGTATTGCACTCACACTTGTAAGTGTGAGTAAATCAGGCCCTGACTTGATGTTTATCTCTCCCTGATTCTTAATTCTCAAAAAGAATGCTTGTCTTTGCATATAACTGTTTTTCTGAGAAAATAAACATTCCACTAATGTTATCAAGAAAGACATAAGATGATGTTTTGCTTATTCAATTAGCATCACTTCAAGGACCTTAATTCTAAATATGGAATTTTGCAGGGGGGGGTCTCTTTTTTCTCAGAGTCAGTTAAATTCTTTTTGCAAATAATGGCTTTTCCATAGATGGGCACCATTTGTTCTCTGTGACTAATATGGTTAAATAAAGAAAGCGTTTAAGCAACATTCTGATATTTTTTCTTCTATCAAGAGTGTTTCTAGGAACCTCATTTGGGTTGCTTTTTAGTTAGCCAGGTAGTTAAAGGGCCATTTTCAAGTGGTGTAGAAAAGTCTTCCCACAGAGGTTATGTCACATGAGAGCAGCAGTGTCTTCTTAACTCCTCATCATCTGGAGAAGGTTAAAGAAATGTCTCTATCAAGTAGAGGCTTGTAGTAAAGGAGAAGAGGGTGTCGTGAGCTTATCCTGAGGAAGTCCATCTTCCCACCACTGCCTATGAACTTGGCCTCAGGGTTGTAGGGCCCTTGAAGACGAGCTGCTACTAATTCCAGTCTTAGTTCAACTCAAAAGATTTGGGGGGGACAGCACATTAGACACCAGAATATTTGAAATTTGGAATTTCCAAGCTTGGAATTTTCAAGCTTTCCCTTCCATTTATGTTTTGTCTAATTATTAAAATGCTAAGTGCACTTTAAAGTCAAGCATTGGAGACATTCATGGAAAGTCAACTGAGCATCCACAACATGGCAGCCACTGTCCCAGCTCTGGAGGTACAGTGAGAAGAAGCGACAAAATTTCCTACCCTCCCGGAATTTACATTCTAGTTTAGGATAGATAACCCCAAGGTAAGGAGAACATAAAGCAACAGAGGCTCAGGCTGTAAACAGCAATCATGAGATGTGATGAGAACCTGCTCTACACAAGGGAGATGAGAAACACAGAGAAAACAGAATTTCTCAAACTGTGCCCAGGAGCCAAACGGTCATGGAACAGGATCACATGGGACCCTTATTCACAACTCAGTTTCCTGAGCCTCAGCTAGGAGGTGATCACTTTCTCTCTCGGAATAGGCCCGGAAATATTTGTTTTTAACAAGCCTGAGCTCTCCTTCCAGAAGAAATATCAAGCAGTAACCTAATTTGAGGTGGCCTTAAAGAATGCTAAATTCCAGGAGAAAGACTAAAGACAATCCCAACATCCAATGAGTAAAACACTTTGTAAGGGTTGACATCAGTGAAATTTAAAATAATTAAAAGGCAAAAAAAATATATATATATATAATGAAAGAAGTTGGTTTTTAAAAAGGCACGTAAATGCCCATTTGTCCTACTCTTTAGATCCAAAAATCATGGCTCTCTAGCTTTTTCTCCTCTGTTTAAATTCCAGGAGGCTCTGTGAGCTGGAGTGGCTGGTGACTGGCCTCTCACAGTAAATTGGTGCCCTTTTCAGCTTTGAAGCTGCGCCGGAAATTACTTCTTTTTATGGAGGCAGTGCATAGAAAGAAATGTGCCAAGATGGGGGACACATACACTGACCTTCCTAAGACAGTGAGGTCAGGAGAGAGATGTCTCCCTTCTGATCTCTTAATCCATTCCACATGCAGAGTAGTAAAAAGAGAATGAGAGAGAGAAAAAATTTTGATGGTATTGAAATGCAGCTTAAGTTTCCAAAAATATTTGCAGTTAAAGTACCAGTTTCAAAGAAATACATCACAAAGGATGCAGAAATTAAGAAGAATTAGATACTAACACTTTTTACTTGTAAACATTAGAGTCTTGAGCTAAGTCAGGATTCTTAAATTGAGTGTGTGTTACAGTCACCTGGGGAACCTTTACAAGCTCCAGTGCTCCAACCAATTATATCAGAATCTCCTCTGAGGATGAGACCCAGGCATCAGGATTCTATAAAGGTACCAGAGATTCCAGGCTACAGCCAAGGTTAAGAATCATGACTCTGTAGGCCATAATTGCCAGAGCACTATGGAACCAATTCATTTTAATGACATCTAATTCTGCCTTTGAGTGAAAGGAGATAGTGGTTTTCAGAAATCAAAAAAAGTCACAGCTTACAATATCTCTTATAGATTCCCTAATATTATTTTGTAAACAATCTAATTTATTAAATGCACCTAGGAATATAAAACTTTTCTGCCAGGCGATTCTTTTCTTTAATTGAGTCTGCAGGTAATATATCATCACAGAACATAAGTTTTTCTAATTGCCAAAGATAAAACATTTGTTCAAAGAAATGCCAACTGTTATCTACAGAAAGGGCACCTAGTTATTATATATGTGACAATCAATGATAAAAAGTTTCATCAAAATGAAGTTTTTTGATATTTGTCAATGCAGCAAAAAGAAAACCCTAGATCCCTGCCATGCTGAAGCTGACTCTGAAAATACCAAGATAATAGCTCTGGGGTCAGATGCTAATGACAATGTAGCTTTAAAATATCCTTTTCTGGCTTCTTCACAATATTTCTCCATTTCTATCTATAGTAAGGAACTGGAAATGTCCTCTTCTGGATTTTTCTCAATCTTTTTTTCATTTTTATCTATTCTTTTTAATGAAGGAAGAAAAGAAAGCCTGAATTTTATTTTGCTCAGCGACCTCAAAGATGTTTCAAGGTCTTAATATCCAAGATTAAGTCATTACAATCTCAGAGAAAGCTGTATTATTTAGTGGGCCAGAACATTTTTAAATGTCACTTTATGGAGATATCAGCCTGGAGTAGAGACTGTGAAAGATTCTTATTTGTAATTATTCCACAAACTCCTGGAACTGTGGCCTACCTGGTGGGGATTTTTGACAACTTTGGGTCAACTGGCACCATCCTATGGTCATAGATAGATGGAAAAAGCTGGTGGTGGGCTTCCAGAAAGACTGAGGCTTAGAAGAGTTTGCCAAATAGTGACATTTGTCCCCAAGGTTTTATTCTCCCCCACTCCACCAGAAAAGTTGGGAATAAAGAAAGAATGATAGAGGTCTCAGGCAAGTAATAGTTTCTCTGAAATTCTAACACTGATGATGGAAGTGAATGAACTGACCCTGGACTGCAGTGGTCGTGAGCAGTGAGGAGGTACCAGGCACGCCATCCGCACCACGTACACGCCCATTCTCTGTTGCCCTGTGGTGAGGGATGTGCCCAGGACTAGCTTTTATTTTGTTCCTTCCCTGCTTCCTTTTTTCACTCCAGGCTCTGTTCATCCTTTTCCTCAATCTATAACCTCCAAACATTTTTGTGGAGCAACCCATCAATAGAAAATTATGGAATAAACATCCCTAAGATATGCAAACTTGTTTTTAAATAGTATATGTGCAAACACAGAACCTAAAACTCAAAAATGATACTTAGTGATGGTTTATCCTCATTGGAACTAGATGTCCATTCATATTTCAGAGAGGCTCCTTGAGAACTTGGAATGTACTTGACTCACATTTGGCCTTCCAGCCATCCTGTCATTCAGCAAATATTCATTGAGCACTTACTCTGATCAGGCACAAGATATGAAAAGATGTCTGAGATGTTGTCCTTCCCCTGAGTTTCTATGTATGGTCGCCATCTGCCTTCCATCTGGCTCCCTTTTCACAACATCCTAAAACTCTTAAAGACAATGTTTATGTTTCTAGATATTAAAAGTTAAGTATGTCATTTTCCAGCCCAGAAAATTACTTCATTTTGATTAAGTCAATACAAGGCAAGCAAGTACAATAAAGCACTGATTTCTGTAATTGTGCAAACAGTTGGTACCATCACAGCTGGGAGAAGGAGCATAATTTAACAGTGGCTCTGCAATACAACTTCTCAGTAATTGAAACGAATTAACAAATTTGAAATGGAAAGACATTAGCATTCCAGTTTCTAGCTGATCTCTAAAGTCTGAACAAACAAATGGAATAAGAACATTTGATTTAAAAGGAAAAAGAATCTTAAAGTATTTTCAAAAATCCAAGATGGAAACTTTGAAGAAATTGTAGCCAAACCATAATCTCATCTTTTTAACAAATAAGGCTTTCTTCCTCATAAAATGATACCAGATTCCCAGCCTATTTTTTCTCTCTCATATTCTAAATAAATTTTAATTCTATATTCTCCTGACACCAAAATGTAGAAAGGTTTTGTAGTAGAAAGAGAACTCGCCTGGAGCGCTAGGACACTGGTCCTGGTGTTAATTCATCATCTCTCAAGCCCCCAACTTTTTCTTCTGAAAATGTCCACTCCCTGGGGTTGTGACAGAATTCAATGAGATTCCCTGTGTCAAACAACTTCCTACCATCTCTGGGTCTTACTAGTACTTTCCTTAGGAAGTAACTAAGGAGTTGGAGAGCCCTTCATGCTGGTCTTCACCACAGCTTCATGACGAGATAATCTATAGAATGATGTTCACTTGCAGTCCAGAACTTTCTCTGAGGGTTGTAGCCAGTTGGAGCTGGTATCAATAACCAGATGACAAATCTGGGGCGTTTCCCCTTTTTTTCCTATTGCTATGGAAATCCATCCTCTCCTGATGCTTGTTCTTAGCATGGAGGGGCGAGGGGAGGGAGCTTCTCAAGACGGAATGGGGAACCAGTAGGTGGCCCTACCTAAAGTTTTAGCACTTGATTTATTTGACCTAAATACACACATCCACTGATGTATTATTTTTGATACAGACAGAAGGGATTGGAACCCATGAGCTATGAAAAGTAGGCCCAAGAAAACACTAAAAAAGCCCAACTCTGGAAAGAATTAGTCTCATTCCATTTAGTCCTCTGGAATCATAATTTCTGTAAAGAAAATTCTAGTTCCATGGAAGGAACTTCTTAATAATCTGAAGCATCTAAAAGGAAAACAGAGTCTCCTGGAAATAGTCCCCTGACACTAAAGACAGTCAAACATAGACTGAAGAGCGCCTTTGGCTAAGGAAGGGAGGTCAGAGGAGATGAGATGACATCACTGATGACATCTGTGAGCCGTAAATCCTAACCCTGTATTTTATTTTAGTTTCTAGATGTTGTGCGGCTGGTCCATCAGAAGTCCTGGAAGGTGGGGGATATCTTTCACGCAGTTGTCCAGTACTGCAAAATGCATGAGGAGCAGAAGGATGGGCACCTGAGTCTCTTTGACTGGCTCTTGGAACTGGGATAAGACAGGATGCCTATGGAGCAATCCTTCCCTTTACTCCAGCTTACATTACAGTGGTTTGTTCTCAATGCTCTAAATGTTCTCAAAACATCACATCACATTAGAGAGCTATAAAAAAAATCTGCTACTCAAGTTCACTGCACACGGAATAAATCTAAGGAAAAGCAAAATATAGGTCCATCAAAATTTGTACAACCTGTGGGTGAGTCCCAAACAGCTTGGATTAGAAAGGCTGAATAAAGAGGAACCTCATTATGAGGTCTAAACCCCCCAAAAGCTGCACTCATGTATGTTGAATCATGTGAAATGATCTATAATGTCTCCAGCTAGGTAAATTAACTGGAAACAATTGGACATAGACCCTCCAAATCATCCTGTAACCTATAGTTTACTTTTCTGAGTATAGGAAGGGCATGCCAGCCCAGGGAAACAATAAAGGTATCAATAAGAAATTCCCAGGCCTTCATATAAAAGATTTCCACTTTAGACCAGTTCCAGTGGCTATTGATAAAGGCATATCAGTGTCCTCAGCTGAGGTGATTTCATTTATTTGCTGTAATCCTCTGATAAATATCTCACTTCTGCCCAACAATACCCAGCTCCTAGATAGCCAAGAAACTGTTAGCATTCAATGGAGGGGGAGGAATATTGAAGATATTGCAGGCCTTTTTTCCAACACCACATTACTTTGATAAGGTGATTACACAATTCTTAGTCTGAAGAAAGCTTTCTTACTTAAAAAAAAAAAAAAAAAGGTATTTTGAGATTAAATCTACTTGTGTATGGAAGTATATAAAATAGAAACTTTTACTTTATTTTATTGTAAATTATGAAAGAGATTGTTATCTTAAATAATATATTGAGTGAGCTTAGAGCTTCATAAAATATGAAGAAATTGTTGCCTAAAGTCACATGTTGACATTGAGCTCAGAGGTTTGTTTCACTCTGAATGTGCTGGTTCTGGTACAGCAGACATGCTATTCCACTGACGTTAAAAGGTGGAGGCAGGATAACAGGCTCATGTTTGACATGGCCAGTAAGGATCCCACACCGTCCCTGATTGGAAGATATTAGCACTCATCTTGGGGGAAGAAGACTTCATCACTTCAATATTTAAGTATTTTAATAATAGAGATTTACTCTTTTGGAAAATAAAGGTATCTAATGTACCCTAGTAAGTCTTCCTTCCAAGTAAATGGACCACACTGACTTTTAATTTCTTGATCAAAGATGTGTTTATTAAGGATTTCCAGAAATACCATACTTTTACTCTGTTTTTAAAGATTGTGAAGTAACTTTAAATGTGAACAAATCAGTGCTGGTCTCATGTGATCTACCATCCAAATTTTGAAACACCAAGACAGCATCTTCGTAAGCTTTTCCCCCTCCCTCAGCCACTCATCATTCAGCATTTATTATACAAACAGTCCACATTTAGGTAGTCTATTTAATTTGGCACATTAACAAAACGTCAAATTTAAAATATATCCATCATCTCAAACTGAAATATGCTTCTTTGTGCTTAACAAAATGAAAAAGGATATATTTATTTTTTAAACAATCCCAGAATATTGTGTTTAGACCTTTCTCGTGCTTGAATAAATGTTTACTTATCTTACAAAGCACAAATACTGTATTGTGACCATGTGATGGAGTTATCTATGTTGTACCTAATGTTGCAAAGTAATCAATAAATTTCTGTTGCCAAATTGTTGATCTTTTTTTTTTCTCCGAAAACTTTAAGCATCTGCTAGAAAAAATGGTTGTGGTGTGGTCAGAGGAAGACAGATTTATCCCTCAGACAAGTTTGGCTGCTCTTCTTTCAATTTTTGAATAAGTAAATTTTCTTTGGTTAAGTTTGTCAAGACCAGTCATGTCCATGTAAAGCACTGTTTCTCGACCTTGGCGTAACTGATGTTTAGGATGAGCTAATCCTCTGTTGCAGGGGGCTGTCCTGTGACTTGCAGGATGCTTGCAGTATGCTTGGCCTCTGCTCACTAGATGCCATTATTGACTCCTCCCTGTGTGACAACCAAAATAGCTCCCAACATTACCAAATGTCCCACAAAAGGCAAAATCATCACAGGTTGAGGACAATGGGTGCAAAAAAATGCGCTGAAGAGACAGACCTGAGACAGGCGCAGTGTCAGAGTGAAAGAGGAGGAGCCTGAGGCCTCTAGTGTGGAGAATCCCAGTGAAAGCCTGAAAACCACGTACCCCCACCTGAGGCCCGTGGTTTGTACCCTTTACATTAAGTCAGTAGCTGGGAGAAAGAGGCACAAGACCCTACACACCTGGGGACAAACCAACCTAGACTCAAATAAACTGGAAGTAAACTCAGGGAGTTAAATGAAGGTATGTTCTTTAAAGAGGCACATGGATGACTGCTCTTTGGATTCAGGAATTGAATTACTAGGATATATGTACAAGGCATTGAGAACCACAGGCACTTCATTTTATTCATCAGTAAAGATGCATGAACATGCTAATGTACAAAAATTCTCCAGTCGGTCAGGAAGTATTATGTGCTATCAAATGAAAACAAAATCTGAGTATTAGTAAGGAGAGACTTTATGTAAAAGGATTATTGCAGTGTTTGGGGTTGACTATTTCCACGAAGGCTGGAACTATTGCAATAATGAGAACACTTTGAACATGAGACCTGCCCGTGTGTCAAGGCCTGGGCACAGAGGGGTTTCTTGTAGAAAGAAGAGTAAGAACCAATTGTGTGGAAACGGGGGAATAAAAGGAACCAGGGAGGGGGCTGAACTGCACAGTAGTGCGAGAAGGTTTTAGGCTGAGTAGCCCACCCTTAGGAGGCCTGTGGGAGGCTGTAAATGCTGGAACCCATCTGGCGAGGGGGGTCTAAAGAGAGAGGAGAAGCTTAGCTAAGGTTTGCTTAACAAGCGTGCTGTTCCAATTGGCCCATGGATACAATTTGGGTGATCATGTATAAGGTTAAAAAAATGGTAATGTGGAGGGTGTGTCCAGTCTTGTCAAAATAAGCAAGGGGATTATCTGAGTCTCCCCTAAGTCATGCGGGGTAGGACAGTTCCCTGCAGTAAGCCATTTCTGGAACACAATAAGACAGGAGGATTTCTCTTCCTGTGGCTGTACCAGCCTCACAGGGCCTGGGTAAAGCTCACATTGCCAGAATCAAGGCTCAGTAAATGGTCCCCATGAAACCATTATCCTTGGCATCTTCCTGGGGCCCAGTGTGTTTCTTCACAGTACAGCTGCATGTGCCTTTATTTAACAAAAAGTGTGTTAGTGACAACTGGGTCGTTGGACACCATGCCACACAGTTGAAATAGAGATCTGAATAGCATTCAGCATGGCACTTAGAAACTCGTAGACTAGACAGGGAACAGACACATCAAAATCAAACAAAGCAACACCATCTTTGCTACATGTAACTCTGCACGGACCAGTGAGACAGGGCACTGGGAAGGGAGTGTTCATTGATACCCAGTGCCATGTCGGGCCACGTACAGGGGGAAAAGATGTGAGTGCAGCTTTGCGGGTAGAGGAAGTCATTTAATCAATGAAGGAAAGGGACCCTGAAGGGCTGAGGACAGGACATTCAGAGGAAAAGGAAGATTCTGAGTGGAGATCTGGAGGTGTGCCCCGAGACACAGGGAATGTGAAGCAGTTGTGACAGGTGCGAGCTGAGGCATCACTAGGTGTGAAGTTGGGAACAGAAATTGAAGCCACATTGTAAGAGGCTTTCTATTGAAACCATCCAAAATGTACGGGGGTCGTTATGAAAGTTTTGAGACACACAAAAATCAAGAAACTTATAAAACTAAGGGCAGAAACAAACGAAGGCTTGGGGCCCGCCCCCCCGCCCCCCCCCCCCCCCCATCACCCCGCGCAGCAACCCACAATAC
>CAUYPK010009240.1:0-16348 GCA_963574355.1 Loris lydekkerianus | reverse complement strand
CCCTCCCTCTACTCACCTTCCCCCTCCCTCCCAAAGCTTCATTTTCATCCAAGTGCAGAGTTCATCGGCAGAAATAGTGGGATTAGAGACTCCACCTCAACTGTCCATGTGGTGCTAGCTTGTTTACGTTTTCTCCAAGCTCTAATTATGAAGTAATGAAATGGAGACAATTACATCTCGTCTCTTGTACCTAAAAGCATTCTGAAAGTGTTAGCTGTTTTCAATGAACAGTAAGGCCTGGTTTCTTTAATACCCCTTTTTAGGCATCAACGTGGACTTTAATTACTGATGGGGAAGCAAGGAAGGAAAAAGCAGATGTCAGGTGAATGAAATATTCGAGATTTTTAATTTTGCACATGAGCTTAAATTAAGTAAGATTTTAAAGATTTATTGGCAGCAAACCCTCACCACTGCATAAAAACCCATCCCACACAAATGGAAGCCTTGAGCTTCATGGATGAGATGAGCTGCTAAAATGTGCCCTGGTAATTATAGATAGTTCATATTTTTTATCTTTCGAAATGAGAAAAATAATCATCACTGGGCTATGTCTATATGTGTGATTATAAAGAAACAATATATAGCTGACCTTTGAGTGATGCAAGAGTTGACCACCCTGAACAATGAAAAAGGGTGAGATGATATCTTATTGTAGTTTTGATTTGCATTTCTCTTGTGACTAATGATGTCAAGCATTTTTTCACATCTTCGTTTGCCATTTGTATGTCTTCTTTTGAGAGATGTCTATTGAAATCCTTTGCCCATTTAGTAATCAGATTATTTGATTTTTTTCCCTTTTAACATGTTGAAACTCCTTATATACTAGCTATTAATCCCATCTCAAGTTCTTGAAGTCTTACTGTAGGTTATTAATTTGTGATCCTTTTATTTATTTGATGTAGCCCATTTTATGTATAAACATCTCGCTTAGCACTGCTTTTTCTATATCTGACAGCTTTGGTATATTGTGTTTTCATTTTCACTTATTACACGCTTCTTTAAATTTCTGTTTCTGTTTTCATTTCTTCCTTGACAAAGTGATCATTCAGGAGAATGTTGTTTATTTTCTCCATGTTCGTATAATTTCTGACATTCCTTTATGTATTGACTTATAGTTTTATTCACTGTGATCTGAGAAGATGCTTGATATGATTTCAGTTTCTAACTTTTTTTAGATTTGTTTTGGGGCCTAACTTTCGGTCTATCTTTGTTCCATGTGCTGATTAAAATAATATTTATTCTGTAGTTGTTGGGTGGATGCTCTGTAAACATCTGTTAAGTTAGTTTAGATCAAAGTCCAATATTATGTCCAATGTTTCTTGGTTGATTTTATGTCTCAATGGCAAGTCCAGTGATGGGAGTGGGGTGTTGAAGTCATCATGATTGTGCTGCTGCCTATGTCTTCCTTAAGATCTAGTAATATTTGTTATGTGAATCTGGATTTGTTGTGTGCATATAGGTTTAAATTATCTTGCTGAATTTATCCTTTTATCATACATAGTATAATAATCTTCTTTGTCTGTTTCTACTATTTTAAAATTAATATCTGTTTTATGAAATAGTGTAAGTTTGTCTATTCCTTCTCTCTTTGGTTTTCCATCTGGGAAAATATGCCCCCCCCCCTTTTTATTAAAGTCTGTATGTTTCTTTATGGAGAAGGTAGGATTCTTATAAGCCATGCATAGTTGTATTGTGCTTTTTAAATTTATTCTTCTCATCTATATCTTTTAAGTGGACCATTTAATTATTTTACATTTAAGATTAGTATTTATTTGTGAGACATCATTCTTATCATAGGGTTAATTAATTTTTAGTGATTTTATAAATTTGTTCTTTTCTGTGTCCTTGTGTTTTGCTGAACTTCTCTCATGTTGTCATATAATTGCTTTGCTTCCTCCTTTGTGTGATGATCTTATTAGACTTTGAGTTTTATAATTCTGTGTCTCTTTAGACAATGGATGTTGACTTTTCATTTCCACACTTACGGCATGTTTAATCATTTCCTGTAGGACTAATCTACTGGTGACAATTACAGTAGTGTTTGCTTATGCAGAAATGACTTTATTCCTCCTTTATTTAAGAAGCAGGATATAAAATTCTTAGATGGTAGATTTTTCTTTCTGCACTTTGAAAGCGCAATTCAATTCTCTTTCAGCCTCTACTGTTGTCTGTTAGGCAATCTGTTACTATAGGTGACTAGATGCTTTTTTCTTTTTGTTCCTTTCTTGCGTTTTTTTTTTTGCTTGCTTGTTTGTTTGTTTGTTGTTTGGCAGGGTCTTACTCTGTCACTCAGGCTAGAGTGCAGTGGCATCATCATAGCGAAGTGCAATTTAAATCTCCTCTATTCTCTCAATCCTTCTGCCTCAGCCTCATGAGTAGGTTATTTCTTGCTAATTTTAAATGTTTTTCTTTCACTTCACTTTTGATCATTCTGATAATAATAAGCCATGATGAATACATTTGAAGTGTATTTGCCTGGGGATCATTGGGCCTCCTGTGTCTGACTGTCTAACTCTCTTGCTAGTCTTGGAAAGTTTTCATAGATTATTACCTTAAAATGGTTTTTCTAAATGTTTTGATTTATTATCCCCCTTAAGAGTATCAATAGTTCATAAGTTTAGTCACTTTATATACCCCCAAATATATTTTTTAATTCAATTTTCTCATTTTTAACCGACTGGATTATTTCAAAGGAACTTTTGTCAAATTCTAAGATTTTTTCTTCTGCCTTATCTAGCTAATTCTTGCAGCTTTGAAATGTGTTTTGTATTTCCTACAATAAAATTTTCAACTCCAAAATTTATTGCTTAGTTTATTTCTTTATGGTGTTTATCTTCTTGGTATATCTATCATGTATATTCTATATCGACTCTCTGATTTCTTTGTGTTATTTTTCAGATTTCTCTTCCATCTCATTGAGCTTCTTTGGAATCAATATTTGGTATTCTTTAACTGATATTACAAGGAATTATTTTTTATTGGGATCCACTGCTGGAAAATTGGTTCTTTGGACATGTCACGTCTCCTTGCTTTTCCATGTTTTTCTTGTCCTTCTGTTGATATCTGCACATCTCATGTAGCAATTGCTTGTTCCGATTCTTTGAAATTGCTTTTGAAGGTGAGAATTTTTCCTGAAGATGTATATGTGTTGTTGATATAGTAGGACACTTTGGCTTTGATGTTGGTGCCTGTAATACTATGATTTTTGTATGATTTCTTAGGCAGTCCACAGAGTCTCTAGTACCTGTTATTTCCTCAGTGGCTGAGTGAAGGGTTATTACTGAGAATGTGGTGATTTTTTGTTGGGATTTGAATACCACCTGTTCCAGTCCTTAAGCCGAAGTCATTGTAGCCACAAGCTGAATATACCTCATTTCAGGCCCCAGAGAAGCTTATCCTGGCAATGGTGTTAATGGGTCCCAGAGGGCCAATTCTTTGGCCTTCAGGTGGCTTGCTAAGAAACTAGTGGTTGGAGCAGGAGGCAGGTGTCTGGGCAGATTCTCAGGCCCTTGAGCATCTGGAAGAAAAAGTATCCAATGTACGCAGCCCTACTATGAAGCTAAACTATAGCTTTCACATGAAGGCTATAACCCAACTATACCTCAAGACTATGAGGAAAGGACCAAGGAAGGGGAAGGGAGGCTGGAGGTTTGGGTGCAGGGAGGGTGATGGGTTGGGCCACATCTATGGTGCATATTTTATCTATAATAAAAAAAAAAGTGAAAAAAACCCCAAAAGAATAATAAATTATAAAATAAAAAAATATAATTAACTATATGTAACAGAGAGAATAATAGCTCAGCAGAATCCTGAATATAATGTTTTAAAATAAATATCAAACAAAGTTAAGAAGGATTTTAAACCCAGCTATAACCAAGTCATGGCAACTACATAAGGGAGGCAACCAACGGCCATCCAAACTGGGAGTCCCCAGCGTGATCCCAAAGCACTCACCTTGTCCACTTGGCTCAGACTGGTTACCCAGCTTAGGGACAAAAAAAAAAAAAAAAAAAAAGATATATATTGAATCTTAGAACATTGCTTACACCTTTTCATTTTAAGTGTCTGTATTGATTTCCCTTATTCTTAGCTTCGTTGTTTTTAATTTTTGTAAATATGTATGCATACAAAATCAGTTTGTTTCAATCGTTCCCAATTCATTCCTCCCATGTCAGAATGTAGAGTACATAATATATCTTGATGAGTTTGGTGCTTACAAAAGAATAAAGAATTTCAGAATATAATTGAATGAATTGAAAGCAGTAAGTAGAAGCTTTGAACTTCACAAATTTTAAGAGTTTTTCAATGGGTTTTAAGTTAGGCTGCTTCTTTACATAAATTTACATATGTTTACAGACAATGCATATGAAAGAGAAAACTAATTATAGTGTCTCATGGACTTATGTATTTAATTTTATTTTGATTTGTAAAGATAACAAAAGTTAGTTATTTTGTATATTAAACATCTTTCATTCTAGTTGTTTCTAACTTTAAACAAACTTGGTGATCTCTTTCTACATGTTATTTTCAGATTAGGTATCCTTTGGTCAGGCCCTAGTGTTCATAGGCAATGCAGATCTATTACAGCAGCAGTCAAACTAAAATAAGCTAAGAAGGTGCATCTGCTGTGAAACAACTGCAATTTATTGCAAAAAGTATTCTCTGAAAACATTTGGATTAAGTATTTTTTGATTATTTATGCCACCATTTCTATTTTGGTCTAATCTGATTTTTTATTTTTCTTTCTTTCTTTTTCTTTTTTCTTTCTTTTCTTTTCTTTTGTTTTTTTTTTTTTTTTTTTGAGACAGAGTCTCATTCTGCTGCACTGAATTGAGTCCCATGGTGTCATCATAACTGACAGCAACGTCAAACTCTTGGGCTGAAGCAATCCTCCTGCCTTAGCCTCCCAACCATCTGGGACTACAGGTATGGGCTACCATGCCCAGCTAGTTTTTTCTGTTCTTAGAAGAGATGGGGTCTCAGTCTTGCTCAGGCTGCTCTCTAACTCCTGAGCTCACTCAATCCGTCTGCCTTGACCTCCCAGAATGCCAAGATTATGGGCATGAGCCACTGCGCCAGGCCTCTTCCTCTAATTTGAAAAATTTCAGGTCAGGAAAAGCATAATGAACATTTGGGGAATATTGTCTTTATCCATTCTTTTATTTTGGCAGTATTGTACCATAGAAAAACTTCCAGAAAGTATTTCAAAAAAACATTTGGAAGAAAAAAAAATCATAATGCTCCAGAGTTTCACTATGAGTTTCCGAAAACAAAACCAAAGATGAAGGGATGTTGATGCTCTTCGTATAATTAGCCCTGGGGCATATGAAGCCTACATTTGGCTTCTTAAACTTGAACCACAAATGTTGAGCCAGCAGGTAGAAACAATTAGTTACTTTTCCCATTATTGGAGTTCTTCAGCCTTATCAACAGATGGAAGAACCAAATCAGAAATCAGATTCAGTGTGAGATTAAAAAAATAAATCAAAAATGTTTTAAAACAACAAAGAAAACATTAAACTATAAAGGTAGGCAATGAAAAAATATATTCTGGAAGATTTTGATTTTGTTCTTTCTATTGTGATTTTTGTATCAATAGCATGACATTCATATGGGACTTTCTACAAATTGTCATTGTCAGGCACCCTATGGAGATAGAAAAACCAAACCCAGGAAAGTAAAGAAAGAGAAAAAAGGAATATAGAAATAAATTGAAAAACTTAAACATTTATGCCATTCTGACTTAAACTCAATAATTCTGTCCACTTGATAATTGTCTGCATTTTTCTGAAATTTATACTATTCTACCTATTGTTTTCCAATATGAGAAAATAATTCTGTACTCTCAGGATATGTATTATATTCTGCATATACATAATAGAGGCACATACTAAATTTTCCTTTGGGGGACTACAGAGAACATCACAGGTTCCATAATGGTAGGGAAAATGCTACAAATGTTATTGAAGAACATGGGATTATGACATGGGGAAAAACTACGTTAATCATAAAATATGATTCTCTGAATCAGGTGGAGTTCAGTCAAGTGCATATTATTACCTAAGAAAAAAATTCAAGGATTAAGACTTTACATAATTGTGGAGGAAATCTTAGATAGCAAAGAATTCAAAGGGGAGAATCAGAGAAGAAGCCACTGTGGGGCCTCCTGAGTTAGGGAGATGTAGTGGAGCTTTCAGGGAGTTCTGGAAGAAGGCATGTCTAGCTTTCAGTCAATTCCAGGGAGGATGACTAGGTAAAGCCATTGCTTCTTGTTGCCAATGTTTCTATAAATTTGCATAAAACTATTTGAGAGTGAACCCAGGCTTACTGTTGGTTAGCAGAAATCCCAGTTGGGAAGAAGAGCTCAACAGAGTGGGAAAGAAAGGACAAACAGTACCCTGCCAACGCTTTCTCCTTCAAAGAACCCAAGCATCGTGACCTTCAGGGAAAAATAGCTACTGCCCAATTTCTTCCTCTAAATTTGCTCAACAATTTTTCCTAAAAGTTCTATGGGTAAGGGGCTTCTCTAAAATATGGTATTATCATCTCATAGTCTTTAATCATTTTTTATTATCCCATCATACAACTCCAGTAAAGAAGGAAACAACATGTGTTATCATAAAAACTGTAAAATGACAAAATGCATATTATGTTCGCCATTAATTTTCTGGTTGGAATGTATTACTTTATTTCAATATCTGAAAAGCTCAAGTATCAACTAAGTATTTTTGATTTGTACCAATTTTAGATATTGTCAGCATTTTTTTAACCTACTACTCTTTCTCCAGTTTATATTAAATGTTTTCGATAACGTATAGGGAATGTCATCCCTATTCTCTCTAAAACCAGCAATATCAGAAACAGAAATATTTATTTCATGCTGAGTAAGAAAGGTTTCAAATCAATGTGAATGATCCCTAGGGAATTATGTAGAGCTGTAGATTCATAGATGCAGTTATACTCTGTTTTGTGAAGATGTTACAGAGAACAGAAAATATACACATATACTTATAAGTACATTTTTAAAGGGGTGAAAATTAACAACTTGCTACATGAATGGAAAGAGGCAATGATTTAGAAAAATGACAAAAACTATCTGGTGAGAGCATGCTATTATGTTAGTGCTAATTCTGAGTAACTGCCTTGTATGTTTTCTTTACTGTTTGCATTTTAACGTGGTAAATACAAAGAATGTTTTTGCTATAAAAATGTAGATGTTTTGAGTAGGAAAATAGTTCCTCCTATAACTTATCTTAAAGTAGTTACCAAATTAAATTGAATTGTCCAGGAGCTTGTTTAGCAGTATATTATAAAGACTATAATTTTCTCAAATATTATTTTAGTTTTAGGTTAATCATATTTAAACATTTTTCTTATATATGTAAATTGTTTTTCATTTTATTTTTCACCAGAAAATTTCAATAATTTAGCCAATTCAAGGTCTATGAGTTTATACATAACATTTCAAATTTCTTTACCCAGCCTTCATTTTTCTGACACTTTATATCAACACATTTCAGACAATAACCACAAAGATCTGTTGTATTTGAGGTAATTAACACAGTAAAAAATAATGATTTCCTAAATAGAAAATAGGTAGAGCCCAATGTATTAACTATGATAATGCTAAGCTTTGTGTACTAACCCAAAGTTATATTAATACAAACAAAATAGAATTTTATTATTTGTTTAGGTACAGTCCGATACGGTGTTATTAATCATTAGGTAATACCCCTCCAATTAATGATTTGTAAAGCCAGATCCTTTTAGTCTGTGTCTTAGCTCAAGATGGATCTGTTCATTTTCATATGTATAAACATAAAAAGAACACAGAAGTTCAGATGTGAAATGTTTTAATAATCCTTACACTGGATTGAGCATAGTCACTTGGACTTGTATAATTTACAAGCTAGAAAATTAAGTTTGCATGGTCAGGAAAAAGAATAGATTAGAGCAGCTAAATTCTAATAATAAGCAAGGTAAGTTACTGGAAAATATTATTTAGGCGACTTAGGGAAAGTATTGTGTCCCAGAAAATACAATTTTATTTTAAAATAAAATTAAAGAGGATTTTAGTGTTTGTCAGGACTCAGTTCTCTTAAAATTTGGTGATATGTGTGTTTGTGAGAGTGACTGTTGCCAAGTGTAATAATCAGTTAATATAATTATTAATTTAATAAGGCCATTGCTACTTATGGCACACAGAACAGCCTGTGTGGAAGACCAATACTCATAGGGTAAAGTTGAAGAAATGTTTGAGGTCTAAGCAATTTTAAAAGCATATTTTGAGAAAATTTGCAGCATGGTGATTGGGAAATTCTGTCTGCTCTTTTCGGTAGACATGATCTCCAAAAGACTCTGAAATACTAGGCAGTCATATTTCTTATACAGAATTTAGGACTGACTCCAACAAATGTTATGTGGAGAATTAGTCTGCTTATTTTGATAACTCACTCCACATCCTAGCAAAAGGTGAAGAAACACAAAATTTTCTTTTTTCTATTAATCACCAAAGAATGGGGCCGTGTATTTGGGAGGCATAATTACACCAAGAACTTCAATCAATACACTTTTTATTTTTTAGAAACAGAAATATTTAAGGCTATGCATTTATCTCAAGTAAGGAACTGAATTCTCTTATCTTTGATAATCATTTTCTATTATAATTATTTCCACAATACTGTTTTATTACAAACTTGACTTTCACTTTGAGCTTAATGCTATTTGATGACAAAAATTTATTTTAAAATTTTCATTAATAATTATATTACAAACATGATTCTTAAAACTTTGTGTCATTAATAAAAGGGCTATTTTAAATTTCCATTGTTCTGTATGTTTATTTTTCTGTAATGTAATCTGGAAAATTTTATCTTGGGTAATTGATCAATGTTTACTGTATAGGAATCATCATAACATCAAGTAGGAAGTGGCAGAAAGCAACGTTTATTGTTGATAAATATATCCTTTATCTTGATTGGGTTGGTGATTACTGAGTATATAGATTTATATATATATCATTCAATTTATATATATATATATATTCATTTATATATATATCATTCAATTTATATAGATTTATATATATATCATTCAATTTATATATATTTATATTCATTTATATATATATATATCATTCAATTTCAGACTCCTATTTTTGCATTGTGTATATGAAGAATAAAGTTGACTTACAAAATAATATGAAAGTAAAATCTGGGCTATTACAATGATTCTGAAATTAACTGAATAACCTTTGATAAATTACTTAATTCCTATGGGATAATCATAAATCATAAAAGAGAACTTAGGCTGATCATTGATATGGCTATTCCAGCATCAACTAAAAACTTGGATATTAAAAATAATTTTAACTCAATAAATAATTCAACACTAATAGAGATACAATTTCAAGTCTTTGTGTGGATGTTTGAGGGCCTCAGTGGGAAATCTATAAATGGTGGGCAGAGAAAATGATATTGCTGTGAAAAGACATGTCTTGTTGAGTCAAGGGCTTGCTCACTTAATGGATATAATTAAACCATGTAAATAGCAGTGAGAACTTGATATGGAATGTTGCTTTTATTTAAGAATAATATTTTTGTCGTCATATAGTTTAAACATATATAATTATTTTTATACAGTTGTAGTTAATATATTTTTCACAGTATTTTACTGGAAAAGTTCTGCATAATAGTAAACATTTTTTGTAAAATATTTACTTAAAAATCAAAAGGAAAATCAATATAACCACTAATTATTTACTTTATTAATTAATGCATGATTTTTACCTATCTTCTCTTTAAAATACATCAATATCAAACACTAAATAATTTAAGTTCATTTCATTCTCTCAATTCTCTAATTATTAATAGACTTGGAGACTAAGATATACTTGGTAAGCTGCCACCTTCTACATTTCAGACAGTCTGATGCATAAAGCTTTTCCAAAGAAAATGGTTGCAATGCAATTCATAAATTTCCCTTTGATGATTGTACACCTTTTTTCAGTAAAGCTTTTCTTTTCCCGACAATGCATTTATTTGTCATTAACTATTAATCATAATTTTTGGACAGAGAAATAATTATATACTGTCCCTATTTTTTTCCTGATTGTAGACATGGTTTGTTAGGTCTGCCACTTACACGATGAGAAAAATAGCAGCTGTTAAGGTTTTTGTACTTGGAAATCATTTTAATACGTAGTCAACAATGTTTATTTAAGGTAGGACTAATGTCTGTTGGGTAGAATGATACATTCTTCATGGGAAAATAAACGAACCGTTACAGAGAGAACACAAATATGAAGTACATTAACATTAATCCCATTCTCATTTTCAGAGCTCGCAATCATTTGAGAGATGTTTGTTAGAATGATGTATGCATTCAATTTCATACAAATTAGCACAAGAAGAAGTTTGAAATCTTTATGATACTTAGAGGACTAAAATCCTGCAAATTAGTTGTGATATATAGTAGAACTTCATGCTTTAGAGAATGGAAACGTTTTTAATTATTTGATTTATATTATTGATGCAAAGCCACCTTAATTTGTTTCCAGCCCTGTGTATCTTTATTATATTGTTGGAAACTCTGAGCACCTTGCTCTTCTATCACTTTGGCAGCTTCATCAGCTTCCTGTCATGTATGTTTTCAGTCAGGTGGCCTCTGGAGAGCAATGTGTGAAAGAATAAGAATGAGCACTGTCAGCCTGCTCTCTTGAGTACCGTTGCTGGTTTGTTTATTTATTTTTTGTAACAAAAAATGTTATGAATATTATTATTATGACTAGATAAGCCAGACAAATCTTGTTTCAAATCTTGAACTGAATAGTTTGCACAACTTCTTTGTCAAATTTTATGCCCTGCAATTATTTTATCTTTGGGCAAAAGGCCTATGTCCAACTAAACTAGTACATTTCAATTATAAGCATCTTCAAATCTCTTTCGTTGACAGATTACTCATTTGCTAAGGAAGCGTTAAGTGTCAAAATGTTCATCCCAGAAACATACAAAGTTCTTACATCTTGGATTCTCCTTCTGACAGAAATAGCCAGATGTAAAAAAAAAAAAAAAAAAAAAAAAGGCTCCGTGTCAGTTCCACTTGCCTTAAAATATGGAACCAGTCAACGAATTATATTTCATACTCCTTATTTCTAAGAAGGATGTTTTGTTCTTGCTATGAAAAGTAAGCATCAGATTATCTCTAGCTTTCATCTTAAGATGTAGGGTGTAGATACAATTTCTTTATTTCCTTTTCTACCTGGTTGATAAAATATTGGAAGTCATATTTTGAATATATTAGAAATTGTCAGTTCCCCATCCTCCAATAACTGTGAAGAGAGACGCCCATAATTATGCCTCTCTTGCCATGGAATAGACCTACTTTTGATTTAAGTTAAAGGAAAAATAAATTCTATTGCATGAAATCAGAAAAAGTTAGAGATTATCAAAAACTTGTTTTAACTTAACTAATTCAATATTAAAACTATGTACATATTGCTAATAATGCCACATTATTATTCAGTAGACAATAACAGGATGTTTTAGTTATATTTTTGATGACTTAAGTACAAATACTTCATTTATTCTATGTATATTTGATAATCTAAGTAGAGAACATCTCATTAATTCAGATTCCATTAATACAAAGATCTAATCCTTTGGCAGGGTTGAGCTAACATTTAAATTTTGAAAAATTGAACAAGGAAATTGTTCAAAGAAATTTTCTAGACAAATATTGTAAAATAGCATAACTATATATTAGCCTAGCCACAACAGAAAACTATTTGAAGAATTTTAGCAGTTTATCATGTAGAACATAGAGAAGCCAAATTCTACTATTGGTTGTGACTGCATTAGAATTTTGGCTATTCCATTACTAAGTGTGTGACAAAATGTAGTCATTTAATTTCTTATTTCTGTCTTTGGTTAGGTGAAAAACAAATATATTAGTGTGCCTTCTCATAAAATGCACTTGTAAAAATTTAAAGGTATAATAAATAGCTTAATAAGTACCTTGCACACATTAATATTATTGTTACCTTTTATTATTGATAAGAATTATTTACAGACAAATAAGCAATATAATTTACTTAAATATCTACTTAAAGGGGTCCACTTATTTTTCCTTCTTAATAGTGTTAAGGAGAAGTGGTTTGAGAAAATTTAAAAAGACAAAAATTTACTACTCAAAATAAGTAAACTGCTAATAAAATATTATCAAGGAAAAGCTAGAGGGGTGGCTCCTGTGGCTTAATGGGGTAGGGCGCCCACCCCATATGCTGGAAGCGGCAGGTTCAAACCCAGCCCCGGCCAAAAACTGCAAAAAAAAAAAAAAAAAAAAAAATTTTTTTTACTAGAATTCAACATGCTTTTGAATTTACACTCATCTATAAATTCATATCCATAAACATATCTCTTTTGGATTTTAATTCCATTCAAAATAGTTACTTTGTTTTTACCAGTCCCAAGCATGATTTATTTTTCCATTTGGTTACAGTCTCTAAAATTTCCTTTCTTAGTGACTCATAGTACTAACCACCTCAGTTCAATATATTCCTAGGTATTTTACTTTCTTTGTTGCTACTGTGAAAGGTATTGAATCTTTCTATTTGATTCTCAGATAGGCTATTGTTAGCATATATGAATACTACTAATCTGTATACATTATTTTATTTGAGAAGACTAAGAATGGGGCTCTGGTCGGTTCTGGCTTCTAAAGATCTAGTTGAGAAGTATGAGCTTAGTTTGATGGATTTTTATTTGCAAGTTACCTTATGCTTTTGCCTTACAATTTGTAGGAGTTCCTCTTTTGTGTTAACTTTGGCCAATCTGATGGCTATATGTCGTGGTGATTGCCTCTTGATGATGAATCTCCAAGGAGCCCAATTGCCCTTCTAACAACTGGATTTCCAGATTGGTGGCAAAACTTTGGAAATTTTCCTTTATTTTCCCTAGAAAATAAGTTTTCTAGCTTTTGCATATTTTCTTCTTCATCCTCAGTGATGCCTATGATTCTTACATTAGGCCTTTTTATATAATCCCATATTTCTTGTAGGCTTAGTTTATTCCCCTTATTTATCTGTCTTTCTTTTTGACTCAATTTCATTCAAAGACATTGTCTTCTAGCTCCGAGTGTTTTTCTGCATGATCATGCCTATTCTTTTTCTTATTAAATCATAGCTGTGTACATTGATATGATCATGGGGGATCATACACTAGCTTCATAGACCGTTTGACACATTTTCATCAGACTGGTTAACATAGTCTTCCTGGCATTTTCTTAGTTATTGTGCTAAGACATTTACATTCCATATTTACTAAGTTTCACATATACCCTTGTAAGATGCACTGCAGGTGTAATCCCACCAATCCCCCTCCCTCTACCCAACTCCCCCTCCCTCCCCTCCTTTTCCCCCTTCCCCCTATTCTTAGGTTATAACTGGGTTATAGCTTTCATGCGAAAGCCCTAAATTAGTTTCATAGTAGGGCTGAGTACATTGGGTACTTTTTCTTCCATTCTTGAGATACTTTACTAAGAAGAATATGTTCCAGCTCCATCCATGTAAACATGAAAGAGGAAAAGTATCTATCTTTCTTTAAGGCTACATAGTATTCCATGGTGTACATATACCACAATTTATTAATCCATTTGTGGATTGATGGGCACTTGGGCTTTTTCCATGACTTAGCAATTATGAATTGGGCTGCAATAAATATTCTGGTAGAGGGGTGGTGCCTGTGGCTCAAAGGAGTAGGGTGCCGGCCTCATATACCGGAGGTGGCAGGTTCATGCCCAGCTCTGGCCAAAAACTGCAAAAAAACTCAAAAAACATTCTGATAGAGATAAAGTTTTCTAAAGCTTTAAAATAATTCTTGAAAGATAATAAGTCTGGTAGTCACCTTTGATTTTCTAAGCAGGAGCAGAGTATTCAAGTACCCTTTGTCTCCTTTAGAAGTGAGAGTAGGGATTTTATCCTGCCACTGTCAAATATTTCACAGGATTCCACCAAAGTTTCAGAATATAAGTGTCTTTGTGGTGTACCACTTCAGGCCCCTGAGCAAACTAGAAGGGACATGTTGTGTTTTATTTATTTTGGCTAGCTGATGTCTCTGGACTGTCTGTTTCCTGTGAGCTGTTACTGGAGAGAGGCTGATTAAGTGCATTAGATTTGTGAAAAGAATTTTAAGCAACAAAAAGGGATTCTCCCCAATCACACCCCTTTCAAGCCTAATATTAAAAACCCAATTAAAGGTAATGGACACTCTGTTTGATGAGGGCAGTTCACCTAACCTCACAGTGTTTGATGGTGGTGAGAGAGGTTATTCAGAATTTTGTAAATGCCATCCATGTCTGCAGGAAATTTTGACTTTATCAGCTGCAAAATAGAGCCTTCCATTTGTAACATGCAAAACAGTAACCACGTTTCTTCTCTAAAAACATGTTAGCAAGGAAATTATGTACCAGAATATTAGGTATGTTACAAAAAGAATTACAGGGACTTTCAAAATAGATTTTGGCCCCTGGGAATAGAAATTTGGTTCAGAGTGATAAATTTTCTACCTTTATTTATTTCAGAGTGTTTTTTTGAACAGTATATAAAAGTAAATGAAAACTATTATAGAATTTATTTTTAAGTGGGACATAAGGACCAGAGAAATGTTGCTTAAAATAAGGACTGCCTGCAATAGAATCACCTGGGTAGCTGATTAAAGATGCAAGGCCTTCTGATTTCATACTCTGAAGTTAAGGCGTATTTTTTGTTAAAAACAAAACTGACTAGTATTTCTGATGCACTCTCATGTTTGAAAACATTAGCAGTTAAAATTATGGAGTAATTTAAAAGAGGAACAAGGTTTATTAGAAAGGATGGTGTGGGTGTGGATTGCTAATCAAATTTCTGACAGCTTTTTATCTCATTTGCACCACAATGTTGTTTCCAAGAGTGAAAATGCTAAGTGTCAGAAGAAAGAATGAGAAACACCATGGCATTTCCACACAATACTCTAGTCTACAACCATTTAAAATGACTTTATAAAATCATATTATCACATGCATGTGAAAGATATTCATTCTATATTATCCATGGAGAAAGGCAAGTCACAAAATATATATGCTCTTATTGCTTTCAGAAATACTGTGGAGTTATAGGCAAGGGGAACTATCTGGATGGACATTTACAAAGAGATTAATTGTGTAAGATTATGGGTAATTCTGTGGTCATTTTTGTTTATATATTCTCACTTGTAAATAATGTATACTGTAAAAATAAAATTCCCTTCTGTGGCATAATATACTTTTTCCTATTTTTTAAATTTATTTTAAATTTTAATTTTTTAAATTAAATCATAGCTGTGTACATTCGTGCAGTCATGGGGTACAATGTGCTGGTTTTATATAGAATTTGAAACATTTTAATCACACTGGTTAACATAGCCTTCATGGCATTTTCTTAGTTATTGTGTTGAGACATTTATATTCTACATTTAGTAAGTTTCACGTGTACCTTTGTAAGATGCACCCTAAGTGTGGTCCCGCCAATTACCCTCCCTCCACCTATCCTCCCACTTTTTCCTTTTTTTTTTTTTTTATTATATATAAAAATATGCACCAAAGATTTTGCCCGACCCCAAAACCAAACACACACCATAGATTGGGTCCCACACATTACCCTCCCTCCACCAAAACCTCCCCCCTCCCTTCCCTTTCCTTGGACCTTTCCCCTTAGTCTTGTGGTATAGTTGGGTTATATCCTTCATGTGAAAGCTATAATTTAGCTTCATAATAGGGCTGAGTACATTGGATACTTTTTCTTCCATTCCTGAGAGACTTTGCTAAGAAGAACATGTTCTAGCTCCATTCATGTAAACATAAAAGAGGTACAGTCTCCATCTCTCTTTAAGGCTGCATAGTATTCCATGGACTACATGTACCACAATTTGCTAGTCCATTTGTGGGTCAATGGGCACTTGGGCTTCTTCCATGACGCAGCAATTATGAATTGAGCTGCAATAAACAGTCTGGTACAGATGTCTTTGTTATATTGTGATTTTTGGTATAAATGTCTTTGTTATATTGTGACTTTTGGTCTTCTGGGTATATACCTAGTAAAGGAATTATAGGATCCGATGGCAGGTCTATTTTTAGATCTCTAAGTATTCTCCAAGCATCCTTCCAAAAGGAACGTATTAGTGGGCATTCCCAGCATCAGTGTAGAAGTGTGCCCTTTCCTCCACATCCACGCCAACATTTCTGGTTTTGGGATTTTGTTATGTGGGCTACTCTTACTGGGGTTAGGTGATATCTCAAAGTAGTTTTGATTTGCATTTCTCTGATGATTAAGGATGAT
>CAUYPK010009239.1:0-32957 GCA_963574355.1 Loris lydekkerianus | reverse complement strand
TGGAGAAGCATGAATCCTATGTACTCAATTTTGATATGAGGACAATTAATGATAATTAATGACACGGTGGGTGTGGGGGAAGGGGAGAGGAGAGAGAGAAAGAAGGAGGGAGAGGTGGGGAAAGGAAGAGCAGAGAGCAGGAAGGAGTGAGGGGGGTGGGGTCTTGGTGTGTGCCACTCCTTTTGGGAGCAAGACACGATTGTAAGAGGGACTTTAACTAACAAATGCAATCAGTAACTTGGTTTCTTATACCCTCAATGAATCCCCAACAATAAATTAAAAAAAAAAAAAAAGAAATATGCAGGTGAAAAATTTTATAGCTTTCAGTGTGAAGAGCAATATATTATGAGAGATATATTTTAATTTACAGATATTTTATAGAAATATCTTCATACATGAAAACAAAATGCTAAGTATGTTATACATGCCAGGCACTGAATTGTGGTTAATTAGCAGACAAACTGAAAGAATGAAAAAATGAATGAAGACTGAGGGAGGATTGTGGGTTGTGAATAATTATAGTTCAGAAAATATTAGAAATTTACTCAGTTTTTGAAATATATTTTGAGTTTATCAGATTATGTTGTGAAAAAAGAAAGATCATGTAGAAGATCATCTTCATAGGAAGAAATAGATGTGTCAGCGTAGTAAGAGAATCAGCTGTATTTTGCTTAGGAGGTGAGTTGTAAAATAAGACAGAATTAGCTGAGAGTTGTTAAAAGTTGGAGAGTGTTGGAGAGAGTAAAAGTGAATGACTCAAACTAAAAACAACGCAATGGATTTTTTTTTTTTTTAATTTTATTTAGGGACAAAGTGCCAAGTAATAAAATTGGGTAGTGATATAATCTTGATACTTAGCTCCTCCAAATTTCCTGTTGAAATTTCATCCCAGTGTTTAAGATGGGGCCTGGTAGAAGATGTTTGGGTCCTGGGGTGGCTCTGTTATGAACGGCTTGGTGCTGTCCAGCGATAAGGAAATTCTCTGCATTAGTTCAAGGGAGAGCTGGTTGTGTAAAAGGCCCTAACGTGCTCTCTCTCTCTCTCTCATTATTTTTCTTGCGAGCTGGTTGTGTAAAAGGCCCTGACGTGCTTGCTCTCTCTCTCGTTATTTTTCTTGCCATGTAATATACCTGCTCCTTCTTCACCTCTGCCTTGACTGGAAGCTCCCCAAAGCCCTTAGCAGCAGCTGATGCTGGTGCCATGTTCCTGCACAGTCTGCAGAACAGGGAGCCTAATAAATCTCTTTCCTTATACATTACTCAGATTCAGCTATTGTAGCAGGTATTGTTATTTAGGGCAACACAGATGGACTAATACATTAATTCATAATTTTTTTTTCTCCAAAGGGATCTTAGAGAATTTTCTATTCACTGACTTTACTCTGTGGACTTTCATTTCCCACTATTTGAGGAATAGTGTTCTAGCAGTGTTCATGATGATAATGGTTGCAGAGAGCTGAACACCCCCAAGGGAACATAACTGATGAATTGATTCAACCACTGAGGCAAAATGAATTTTTTTTCCAAAAGTTCTAAATAATTACCATGAAATTGCCAACACCATCTATTCACTGAGAACACTGAGCAGGGTAAAGGAAGAAACATTTTTATTTAAGTCGGGATGATCACAGGGACTGTACATATTTACCGACTAAGAGAAAATTTTTCTTCTGTGCCCCTTTGTTGAAAATGACTAGAGAAATTGTTTGTCTCTGGATACACTTTACAGGAAAGATAATGCCTTTAAGATTTGTGTATGTAATAGGAAACATTTTAGACTGTTAGTGTAAGAAGTGCATTTATGGTTTTGTGTGGGACTCTTTAATAGTGCCTATTACGCATGGTGGATGCACAATGGCTGTTGACTTATTTTGAATTAGTTTGCACCATTAATCATAGGATCTCACAAAATGTCTAAGAATTTGCTTTTGTCCTCACTTTTACTGAAGTACTAGGAGGTTAAGTGACTCACTGATGATCAGCAGACATGTTAGTGAAGAAGCCAAGAATAGATCCTTCCAATCCTGACTCCAAGTTATTTATTTCCCTGTACTTATTGACTTTACCTTCTGCTTACTCACTTGTTGGGCACATTTGCGATAAATATAATCAACAGTGACATTCCAATTCTTTAAATAGAGGCTTTATATTTGTGGCAGGAGAGAAAAAGATTAAATCTAAGGACATGCAGGAGATTTTTAACTAAAATCTTATATAAACCAACTGGACTTCATTTACATTTCAATTTCTGCATTTGTAAAATCCATGCAGCGGTTTCTTAGATATTTTTTAATTTCCACATTCTATTTTTATGGGAACTAATAATCAAGGATTTGGTGATTTTAACGTCATTTATGCGGTGTGATTTTTACCTTTTAGATTCTTGATCTAATAGTCTCCTTGATCTTTTATGAGGATTATTATTATTACTATTATTATTTGAGACAGAGTCTCAATTTGTTGCCCAGGGTACAACGATGTGGCTTCATGACTCCCAGCAACCTCAACCTCTTGGGCTTAATCTATCCTCTTGCCTCAGCCTCCTGAGCAGCTGGGACTACAGGCATCCACCACCACAATCAGTTAATGGTTCTATTTTTAGTAGAGATAAAGTCTTGTTCTTGCATAGGCTGGTCCTGAACTCCTGATCTCAAGCATTCCACCTGCGTCAGCCTCCCAGAGAGCTAGGATTAAGGCTTGAGCCATCACACCTGGCTATTATGAGGAATTTTTAAAGTACTGATTCTTAGGACTCTGCTATCACCACAATCTAGTAGGAAGTCCACAGGGAACTGCATCCCTTTCTCTTGTAATGCCAGCTGATTTAGCATCCTTGATACAGAATCAAAATACTTTCATTCCACTATTCCTAGAAAAAGGTATGTATTATTTGCCACATGCCTATGGAAATCTCAGGTCCTCTTTGAGAATTAAATCTCATGAGAGATCTTATTTGTATTGTTCATATACATGTGAACAAATATATATGTGTGTGTGTGTGTGTGTGTGTGTGTGTGTATAATAGTATAATAACTTAAAAAAAGATTTGTTGTATTTATGAATTCATTGGGAAAAAGTAAGTTGTAGGGCTCTTCCCCACACAGTCTCAGGGATACTGCTGGCATAATGCCTATAATAAAATTATAAGACATATAACAAAATTATTAGATGATGGTAAATATTTATCACCCATCTTGTGTTAGAGTCCCAGGCCCCAGAAATTATCTTCTTCAATTCATTGTGGTTTCAGTTCTTACATATGTTACCATCACAGTTCTAATTAAAATGCCTGCACCTCTAATTTTGATCTTATCGGTCTGTATACTTTGAAAAATTGAGAAATTAGTTAACATATACTGGTTTGTACATCTGTATGGTTTCTGAATTTGATTTTTTTTTCTTTTTGAGACAGAGTCTCACTATATCACCCTCAGTAGAGTGCTGTAGCATCACAGCTCATAGCAACCACAAATTCATGGGCTTAAGGAATTCTCTTACTTCAGCCTCCCAAGTATGGGAAACTACAGGCGCCCACCACAACGCCTGGCAATTTTTGTTGCTGTTGTTGTTTAGCAGGCCTGGGCTTGGGTGTATGTGGCTGGTGCCTTAACCACTGAATTATGGGTGCTGAGTCGTGAATTTGATTTTTATAATTACTAAAATTCTGATTTCTTCTGATGCTTATTTCTACTTTTCTTAGATCTCTGTTTCTTTCTATTTGAATTTAGACAGTTTTTTGTTTTTTTTTTTTAATTTGGAAGGAAGAATTATTTGGACCTGCTGCATAGTTCAGAATGTCAGTTCAGCCCATGGTGTCATACCAGGGTCTTGAACACAAATCTTGTCTCCTGGCCAAACATCTCTTGAGAATGTCAAAACTTTCCCTCCAGAGATAAAAATCTCATCATGGTAGAGACAACTGTCTCCTTAGTAGGTGTTTTCCAGGGTCAGAAAAATTCTCCTTGACATCTTAGAAACCTCAAATTCCCTCTGTCCATGTGCCATCTCCCTCTTCCTGCTGTGCCCTGTGTCTAGAGCTCTTATTAGCTTCAAAGGGGAGAGAAGATGGGTGAACAGAGACATCAGTCACCAGGTTGTCTCAGAAAGAAGGAAAAATTTTAGATTAAGAGAAAAATGTGTCAAACAGTTTATGAAGCTAGTGTATGATGCCCCATAATCATATCAATGTACACAGGTATGATTTAATAAAAAAAAAAAAAAAGAAAGAAAGAAAGAAACATAGCTCAGTAGCTCAGGTATAATTCTGAGGAAAAAGTGCTGGAACCCACCAGAGATTCCATGGGAAGAAACTGGAGCAAAAGAAGAAAGAGAATGATATTGGCAGAGATGAAGCTGTCAGCAACTCAGAGCCTGGAGAAGAGGGTAGGTGGGGATGTTTGTTTGTCTCGCCCTCACATCTCTGGCAGTTAAGGACTCCTGAGCTGCTGGAGAGCCTTTCTATCCTCATGAGCACAAAAGTGGTTGCTGCCAATGAACTGGAAAATTCTTGAGGAAAAAGCACCAGATGGCCACCCCCCTTTGTGTGATTCTCATTGCCATGGACCCAAGCCAAGGCAAGAGGCAGCATATTGCGTCTCCACCCCCCTGTGACTTTGCCCTCCTCAGGGAGTTTCAGCCTCCCAGTTTTCCTTTTTTTTTTTTTTTTCCCAAATTAATATCAGGGTACAAGTTTTTAGGTCCATTGTTCTCACTTTCAAGGTAAAGTTCAAGTTATAGGAGAGCCCCTCATCCAAGGGGCATGCTGAATATCCTTGCATTGTGCACAATAGCTGAGATCCCACCAAATGCCTTCCATCCTCCTGCCAATCACCATCCCTCCTCCCGCTCCCCTCTCTCTCCTCACTGTTACCCCTTGCTAGACTATATTTGTGTTTTATCTTTCCTATGAATATGTAAATATTTATATATTGGTTTCATATTAGTTTTGAGTACATTGGATACTTTTCTCCCCATTCTTGAGATACTTTACTAAGAAGATTGTGTTTCAACTCCAACCAGGTAAATATAAAAGATGTAAAGTCTCCACCTTTTTATGGCTGAATAGTAAGCACTCCATGATATATACATACCACAGTTTGTTAATATATTCATGGGCTGATGGACATTTGGGTTGCTTCCACAACTTGGCACTTAGACATTGAGTTGCATAACCATTCTGGTACAAATGTCTTTATGGTAAGATGATTTTTTTTCTTCTTGGTGGATACCTAATAATGGGATTTCAGGATCAAAAGTAAGGTCAACTTTTAGTTCTTTGAGAATTCTCCATACTTTTTCTATGTTGCTCATTCCCACAAAAACATTTCTCAACTTTGGCCCAGCCTGTGGGAGCCTTGGGGACCAATGAATCCTGTGGAATCTGTGACCCCAGAGCCTGGACATTCTGGGTGGTAGGCTGCCTTCCAGAGGGAAGGACAGAGAAGACCAGAGTGCTAGCTGTCTTTCACTCAGACTCTGTCCCTTCTGTGTCCCTCCTCTGTGCTGGCTGCTGAGAGGAGCAATTGAGCAGGGCCTCTCTGGAGCAGTTGCTTCCTTCTGTAGAGGCATTCACTACGGCAACGCTTCCATGGAAGATGGGGCTCAAACCTTTCCTCTTAAAAACCTGCAGCCGACTCAGGGGTGCTCCCACTGTGAGCTCCCTGCTCATCAGCATTCTCCAGTGCTGCTTGGACAGCTGCTCCATCAGAGCAGGGCACACCATGAAGCAGAGGGACAGCAGACCTGCTGGACCACCGCTCAGGCAACTTGGAGCAGCATATTGCTCCATGGCACAGTCAGGAACTTACATTTGGGGACCCAGAGACAGGCCTACAGGCCATATCTCACACCCATAGGACTCAGTCATGTTACTCAGGGGCAAAGAGTGATTTGTGAACTCATCTTGGGGAGTCAGGAACTTCCCCTGGCATAGCTGAGATGAGAGTGCAGAGTAGATTTGAGGGGCAGCACACCCATACAGCACTCCAACCCCCACCACATGCTCCCCTACCTGAGGAAGGCTGGGCTCTTAGCCAGGGCAAGACTGTGGACACAGAAGCTCCCAACCCTTACCACCACCACTGGGGAGCTCAGCCAGTCTGGGCTCCTGCCTGCTGGCAGATGCCAGAAAGAAACCATAGAGCAGGGAAGGAGGGAAAAAGTGAAACCCACTTCTGATAGCCACATTGTGAATCTCAAAGGCCAGCAAACCTATGAAAAAATGCTCCAGGGAAATGCAGGGAAAAATCACCTGGCAAAAATCACCAGGGAAATGCAAATTAAAACTACAATGAGATGTCATCTTACTCCTATTAGAATGGCTTTTACTCAGAAGTCCAATAACAATAGATGCTGGCTATTGTTGTAGCTTTCAAATTGCATCTTTCAGCAGCCAGCACAGAGGAGGGACAGAGAAGGGACAATAGATGCTTGCTAGTTCTCTCTAGCAAGCTTGGATTTTTATCTCTGAAGGGCAAGTTTTGACATTCTCAAGAGATTTTTGGCCAGGAGACAAGATTTGTGTCCAAAAAGAGAAAAGGCAGCCTTATGAACTGTTGGTGGGACTGCAAAGTGGTACCAGCTCTTTGTAAATTCCTCTGTGGAAATTCACATGGAGATACCTCAAAGACCAACATTTGATCCTGATTCAGTTATATACCATTAGTGCAGCTCTGGGTATTCACCCAAAGGCAAAGAAGTCATTTTGTCAAAAAGACCTGTGAACTCAAATGCTTACTACAGCACAATTCATAATTGCAAAGATGTGGACTCAACCTAAGTGCCTATCAGTTCATGAGTGCATTTTAAAAAATGTGGTGTAAAAAGCCCTAAAAAGGATGAAGTAAAGCCCTTTGTAACAATTTGGATGGTACTGGAGATCATTATCATAATGAAGTATGTAAGAATGGGAAAACATCACATGTACTCACTATGAAATTGGAACTAACTGATGAGCACACGTATGCACAGAGGGAAGGAAAGCTCAGTGGAAATCAAGTGGAAGGTGGCAAGAGGGCCAGGGTGAAAACCTACCTAATGCGTGCAATGAACACTATTTGGGGTTGGGTTCCCTTACTGCCATGAATCACGCATTACAAAAGCAGTCCATGTAACCAAAAACATGTGCACCCCCTGAATATTTTGAAATTATAAAAAAACTAAAAAATAATAATTAATAAAATATTGTATGCCACAGGGAAAATAAATATTTCCTTACTTTGGCTCCTAAAGTGAGGAAATTTTCACACTGATGCTGCCTTTTGTTACCTTTTAGTTCTCTGCACCCAAACTTTTCTTTGATATTCCATTACTTTTACAATATAAGGATATGATGTTTCTTTTTTGTGATTTAGCTCCATTTTTACCCTTTTGAACATTTCTATTGCAATGACATTCTGGTTACATTCTACAAATTGGGGCCACTAGTAGCAATCAGAAGGGATAAGATGTGTATTTCCACATCTGGTGGTCAACATAATTTATCTTTTTCAAACTTTTTACTTTTAATTCTCCTCACTTTTATATTTAAAGATTTTTTGAAAGTCTATTGGAGAAATGCTTTATGATATTGGTCTTGACAAGGACTCCTAAAACACAGGCAACCAAAGCAAACTTGGACAAATGGAACCACATAAAGCTAAAACATTCTGTACAGCCAAGGAAACAACAAAGTGAAGAGAAAACACACAAAATGAAAGAAAAAAATTTAAAACTACCCATCTGACAAAGTATTACATAAGGTGCTTCAATTACTTGAAAGGAAAAATCAAATAATCTAATGTAAAATGGCATAGGATCTCAAAAAGCATTTCTCCAAAGACCACCTTGTTTTGATTTCTCTAAGTTGAAATGAAACCCACCCAAGTTCTATTAAACATAAAGTGCTAGTGATGGGGAACTTATATTCTTCCCTCAATTAAGAATCTCCATTTTAAAATTGAAAACAAAGTTCTACTTAATAAGAAAATTGATTTTCATTATTCCATTTTCAGCAGAAACAGAAAAAATTATATATATATTCACTCTCTCATGTTTGCATTGCAATTTATTTTCACCCTGAAGTAGCCTTTCATTTTGATCTCAGCGAGTGTGCAATCAATCTTTTTTCTCTTTGTAGACTGTCTTCATAGGGAGTCTAAGTAAACTATGAGTCCACTGAAAGGTCACAATCTGTTACTTGTTTAATATGTTATTTTGTATTTGCTCAGAACCATGATCTCTGGGCACTCTTGACAAATGTAAGTAATAGGTCTCTCATCCTTGCGCTGTGACAAGGGCTGGTCAGCTACCTCTTTCATAGACTTGTTTTATTGCTTTGGGGCATCAACTTGCTATAGGTTGAAAAAAAAAATCCCTCTCTAAACCTAATGATGTAATTCCCATTCCTCTCTCTGCTTACCACTTTTTTGGGCTAATGAGTTTATTCAGAACTTTTCCTCCTGTGTTCACATACTGCTGTTCCCTTTTTTCTTTTATTGATTCATTTCAGGTCTAACATAACTGGAAAATTACTCTTTTCACTGTATTACATTTTTATATTATTTTTTCCATTTCAGTAAGTATATGATAGAAATAAGACTTAGTTTCCTTTCTTACGTAATAATGATTGAGTTGCACATAATGAACAAATAGAAAATGCTTTATACAAAATAGCCTAATGGAAGCACTTTACCTTGTTTAAAAAACACAGTATCTTCCATTTTTATGTCTATTTGATGCTATTTCTCAACTCTCAATTTAACTTTCCCTGGTGGGAGTCATCATTACTTGCTCCTGGCAAGTAGAAAGATTGCAACATAGTCATTTAGTTTCTCCCATTTATTTTATCCCATATTTTTTTAAGTCACCCCTGTAATGAGATGGTTGTAAAGCTATTTCGTTTGCATTCTCAATTCCATTTTTCTTTCTCTTTCTGAAGTATAGTCCTAGGTACCTTGCACTATATTTGAATGCCAGGTTAAAACCTCTGTGTTAGCTATTTGTTTTCTCTTAGTAATGACCAGAGCAGTTGTATTTTGGTTCATATTTAGAATCTTAAAGAATGTGATAATTGTATCTGTGTCATATTAATAACATTAGTAATTATGTCAATATTATTATAAAACAACAAAATCAATCCATGGGATTGGATGTCATCACTCTCCAATGCATTTGGACACTCAAAGAACATTATTCAAAAAATGTTACTTCATTTTGCTCCTCAGCACCCAGAAAGGTAAAAGAGTGTCTATTCAATAAGCAGTATTTGACTGCAATCAATGAGGTCATGGAAAGCATTTTCTATGGTATGTTGGAAACAGTATGTAGTGATTTTAACATATCATCATACTAAGTAATAATATTTTATATTCAGAATTGTGACATTTCTATATTATTTTCTTTATCAAACATTTCACTTGGCTGACATTCATTTTAATACAAAATCTGAAACCATTTTCTCTCTGACACTCTGCTAACATTAAGTCCAGTACTTTCATATATATTGCCTAAAATAAATACCTACCTCTTTAGAGGTGTTTATTTTCATCAGTCTTTTTGTGACTATAGAGGCGACCCACAGCATTTTCTTTTTTCAATATCTAATCTAAATTATTGTGATCAGGTAAAAAGCTATAAAGTCAAGAGGATGAATGTCATCTTTTAGATGTATACACTTTAGGTAATTTAAAATAAAACTGCCCCATCTACAAAATTAATGTTAAATATCTATAAAATTTTATATCATTCGAAGTTTTAAAATAAATTTAGATATCGTATTTCTTAACTACCTTTAAATTCACAGAATGGGGAATCTGCTTCTCAGCCCTTGATGTGGTATGATTATTGTCTATTTTTTTCAATTAATTATTGAGAAAGTAGAGTGAATTATTCACATATAACTGGGGATGTGTTTAGTTGTCCTTTCATTTCTGTTGTACTTCAAGTATTCAGGGTTGTTAGATTCATACATATTTTGGGTTGGTATGTCTTTTGGTAAATTGACTTTTGTGTATAAGATAATGCCCATCTTTATTACTTGCTCTAAAGTCTCCATTTTCTGATATCTTTATGGACATATTTATTTTAATTTCTTTTAATTCATTTTTGCATAAAGTATCTTTTCCTATGCTTTGATTTTAACATATCTATGTGATTATGTTTAAGTTTGGGTTCATGTAGACAGCATAAACTAAGGTCATGTTTCTTAATCTGTTGTTAAATCTCTGTCTTTCAATCTATTTTTGAATTATTTATGTAATAAACACAATGTTTGGATTTACACCTGCCATTTTAGTATTTTCTGGGATTTTTTATTTCAGCATTTTTTTCCTTTCATATTATTTATTGTTTACATTTTAAGTATTCTATTGTATTTCCTTACCTATATTTTTGTGTTTTTATTTATTTCTCTAGAATTATAATTCACATACCCAATTCTTTACATCTCAGACACAAATACCTTGGATATTTTTAATATAAATTTTTAATCTAAAACAGAGATCATGCATTGTATATTACTTAGGATGTATTGCTACTAGAGAGACACCTTTAAACTTTGAATTGGCACCTATGTGTAACAAGTACTGCTTAAATATAATTGCTAAAAATAACTTATCTAGTTCATTTTGAGTCCTGTGCTTAAAGGAGTATCTACTTAATTGGTGAAAAATACTCTTATTTGAAAACACAATGATGACCTCTAAAGAGTTTAAGCAGGTGGAGATTTATTAAATGATATATATGGCTCAGAGAATTACGGGAGGCATTGTTGAAATGGTCTAGGGATTGAATGCCCAAGAATGATCTATAAGCACACAACATAACTGGTGTCATTTCTGACATGAGCAGAAACATGCAAAATCAAGGAATGCTATCTAGGCATTCTGAACCGTTCATCCCCATCATCAAAATGGTGCTTTCAACTCTCTAGGATAACTTTATTTTAAAGCTTCACACATGTGTATATAATTGGTGAAACTCAAATAGCAACCAGAAATATATACTTTTTGACTAAAATTTGTATAATTTTTTATTTAATTTTTATTTTTGCTTTCTTTTGTTTTAGTTCCTGAATTTCTATCCTTACTGGGCAGGGACACATGCCAGGAAAATGTGGAAATGGTATGATTATTCCTGACCTGCCGTCTCACCTCTGACTTCCATAATCATTTAAAATCATACTTACTAAATATTAATGGCAAATGCAGGCACCTATGAACCTTTGACTTGTATTTATGTGTTTCTTTTAATTTTTATGTGAGTATTTTTACCTTTGGAGACATAGGTTATTATCACCTTGAGCACACTTACTTTCTAACTTCCCTGTCTCTGGTGTTATTTCCATACGTACAGATATTAATCTTATTTTTAAGAGCTCAAAAAAAAAAGTGCTGGAGTTTATTGCATGTCTAAATTTTCAAATGACTTTTTTTTTTGAGAGAGAGATTGTATTTATCTATCTATCTCTATCTTTCTATCTATCTATTACATTCCTTTATTTGGAGACAGTGTATAGTTTTCCCTGTTTTTTTTTTTTTTTTTTTCATTTATTAAATTGTTGGGATGGAAACATGACAGACACAATAAAGGAATTAGCTTACCTTTATCCCTCTAGTGATTCGGTGAATTCAAACACACATTTAAGCATTCTTAACTTGTTTCATTAATGACATCAGTTGGCAGACTGAATTGTCTCTAAGATTTTTTTGCTGCAAATTTCTAAGAACCTAGTATTCTATTTTAGATATCCAACTAGGTATCAACAGTATATCAGCAGTTTTGGTCATATGAGAAAAAATTCACTTAGGCTAGACAGATGATTGCTGGCAGCGGCATAAGATGAAGCTCAGGGGTTTACACTAACTAGAGATACGCTACCTTTCCACAGGGGTTATTGTAATTGTATAGACCACCTGTGACCACACTTCATCTCCACCCAAGTTTTGTCAACCCTCTATGTCATGTGGAAGACATGATCGAAACTTCCATTGTGTCACCTTTTCCTATGGCCATAGCTACGCAATCCTAAAACCCTGGTCTGTGATACTGTTTTACCTCTGAAATCATAACAAATGGCCCCTCATACAATACAGTCTCCAATGTTTTCATTTTCCTTTTGTTGCTACAGCAGCAACTGTTCTTATATTTTGTTTCCTCATTGGAACTGCCTTGCCCTGTGTCCCATCTATACTTTTGAATTCTCTGGGGGAGCTCAGAGCCACAGGGAATGTAATGTTGGTCTTCTTCATGCCTGCTCTCAGCCCTCATGGAAAGGATTCACACCAGCCAACAGATCAATACACTATTCATTTATAGTCACCAGCACTGCTGACCCTTTGGCCACCTGTGCAATCAACGACTTACAATAACTTTTTCAGCATTGTAAGACCTCCTTTCTTCTCATCACACTCTGCAATCTCAGCAGAAATGCAAATTCTCTTCAGACTGAAAAGGGGAACTATCAGAAGGGAATTACTTCAAACTCTCATTCCCAGTCTACAAGCCAGTGCACATTTTGACCTTTTCTGTATTTTTCTCCTTTCTGTCACCATATTGGAGTTGTCGTTCTTCCTTTCCAAAGTAAATCTTTCAATTATCCTTTAGATTATTTGACTCCTCTTCCCTTTCTATTTGGTATCTTCAACTTTTTAAACCGTACTGATGTTCTCGTCTCCTGCTCTCTCTGGTGTTAAGGAGAGCTGACTCCCTTCCCCAGCCCTGTAGTCCAGCTACTCAGAGATTGAGGCAGGACAATCTCTTTAGAGGGCAGTGGCATCATCGCCACTCACTGAAAGCTCAAACTTCTGGACTAAAGAGATCCTCCTGCCTCAGTCTCTGAGTAGCTGGACTAGGTTCATGCCACCACAATGGCTAATTTTTTTGCTCGTTTATTTATTCATTTGTCAATATGCAGTCTCACTTTTCCTTAGGCTCACCAGAAACTTTTGAACTCAGGTAATCCACTTGCCTTTGCCTCCCAAAGTGCTAGGATTACAGGTGTGAGCCACCACATCTGGCCAGCTTCTTAAAGAAGCAAGACCCTGTCTCAAAAAAAACCAAAAATATTGACTGATCTTGGATAGTTGCTTTTGCTGTTAATTTTATAGATTCTGCTCATTTCAGCAGTTACTTAGGTCATCATCTTATTACCCCAACACGTTGAGCACGTTTGTTTCATGTATCTGATACATTGAGGTTTTTTGCTATTTTCTGAATTCCATTCCAGAATCTCCTCATTTTCTAAATAGCATTTGATAAAATTTACATATATTAAGATAATCTGTATGTTGTAAAGATCTATAGGTATTGACAAAAGCTTAATGTCTAGTGTTCAACTTTATGCTATCATATACAATTGTTTCACCTTCCCAAAAAGAGCCCCTGTTTTTACCTGTTCAATAACACCCTTTCCAAAACCCTGGCAAGCACTGATTTGTTTTCTTTTTTTCTTTTCTTTTATTTATTTTTATTTTTTTATTAAATCATAGCTATGTACAATGGTATGATCATGGGGCATCATACATTAGTTTCACAGACTGGTTGACATGTTTATATCACACTGGTTAACATCACCTTCCTGGCAATTTCACAGTCATTGTGTTGAGACATTTACATTCTACATTTACTAAGTTTCACATATACCATTGTAAGATGCACCACAAGTGTATTCTCACCAATCCCCCTCCTTCCACCCCCCTCCCCCTCCCTCCCCTCCCTTTCCCCCTTCCCCCTATTCCTAGATTGCAGATGGGTTACAGCATTCATGTGGAAACCCTAAATTAGTTTCATAGTAGGGGTGAGTACATTGGATACTTTTTCTTCCATTCTTGGGATCGACTTTTAATCTCCTAAAGCAAAATAACTTTCAACCCCGGATCTTGTATCCAGCTAAACTGAGTTTTATTTATGATGGAGATGCTGCACTTTAAAAAAAATGTACCCTCCTCAAGGGCTGGTTAAGAGAGTTACAGACATTTGTGTTTACGAAGCACTTAGAATGGTTCTGGGCACGTAGGAGGTGTCACAGGAGCATAGGCTCCTGTGGATTTTCATTTTCTGTGGATTTTAAATGCTTCTCCATTTAAACAGCCCACGTGCAATCAGAGCCCAGTCATCCAGGCAGGGGTGTCCCTGGGCAGCCTGGCTCTGATTTTTCTGGGCCCGGTTCTGCACCCACCACACCCTTCAGTCCTAGATCTAATTCTCTCTGTCTTGATATTAGCCAAAGTGAGTTTCTGTCTCTTGAACCCAAAACCCTGCCTGCTATCATGGTCACAGGCACTTTCCAGGCTGCTGAGTCTCTGAGACAAACGCTGAGGGAGGCCAGGCCTCCCCAGCCTCCATGTCTGTGCAATATTATGCTGGCACTTACTGCCAAGGGTTTAGAGATTTACGTGGGGTGGGTCAGGACACCAATTAAAAGGCTGATGTAAATGATCTCTGTCTTAAAGAGCTTACATAGGGAACAGACGGGCTCAGCAGTAAACAACGACGATGCTTGGGGGAATTACTGCACCCAGCTGTCACCCCATAAGAGGAAAACAGGGGGTGTTGGAGGAATGTGGCACAATCAGGGAACGCCAGGGCCCTGCTCCACTAAGCGAGCACCCATGTCAACTGCCCAGGTGTGCTTCTGCCCTGCGGTGGCTGGAGAGCCACATGCTGCCTTTTCCTGACCTGGTTTTCCAATCCCTGGAGCCCACCTCCCACACATACCAGAGGCTCACCACACCCACCCAGCCTTGGTCCTTCCTGCTTCTCATTAGACAGAGAGAGCTGTACATCCAGGCGTGAGGTGGGAGCTCTGCTTTGCCACCTCAGCAGCCTCCCGGGTGGTGAGAGGCAGCTGCTGACCATCCCATCCTTAGACCCACAGGCCCCAACCCCCACCTTCCTGATGTGACTGAGGCCACAGCTGACCTTGGGGCCAGTTCTGGGAGCACTCCCGGAGGCCCCCCAGGAGGCTGCACTGTGTTAAAGCTCTTCCTTATTAAGACAGCTGAGTGTTACGGACCTGAAGTTTGTGTTCCTCCAAAATTCATCTGTTCAAGCCCTAACTCCCAGTATTTGGAGACAGACCTTTGGGAGGTAATTAGGTTGAGATGAGGTCTTGAGGGTGGGGTCTCCAGGATGGGATTAGTGTCCTTATCAGAGGAGGAAGAGGCAGCAGAGCCTCCTCTGGGTGCCTCGTGGGACATGAGGGCCAACACCTGCAAGCCAGGAACCCAACCTGCTGGCACCTTGGGCTTAGACCTCCGGCCTCTACAACTGGAAGAAATAAATTCCTGTTTCTTAAACCCCTCAGTCCCTGGTATTTTCCTATGATAGTCCAAGTAGCCGGAGTAATTTCAGTTTTTTGCAATGTCCCCCACCATTGCACAGGCAGCCTTCTCACTTCCTCCCCGGCCCTAGCCCCGCATTCTCCTTGCTGTGCCTTTGCACATGCTGTTCCCCCTGCTGGGCTGCCCTTCCTGCCATCCATCTGCCAGCCCAACTCCTAATCAACCTCCAAAACAGAGCTGAATTGTCACCTCCCTGGCGCTATCCACAGGCGGCCCTGACACAGATGTACAGATGGGGCTAGCAGCCTCCTCCCGGCCCTCCAGCAAGGAGTTCAGTATTCACCAGTACCAGTGGAGCACCTGGCAGGAAGCGCTCTCAACACCACAGGTGTATGGAGGCCAAGCACAGGTAGGGCATCACCAGCCGCCGGGCTCCTTAGCAGCTGCAACCCCCTGACTTCTGTGTCTTGTCTGGAAAGTAAGGCTGTTACAAGACTGTCCCTGACACACACAGGTGCAGGACACACAACCAAGTTAAGAGATGTTTGGAAGAGCTCCCTCCGAGCGCAGAAAGCCACAAAGATAACTGTCTAGACAGGCAGGGAGGGCTTCCCGGGGGTGATACTTGAGTGGCAGCACCCTGGACAACTCTGGGCACCTGGCATCATGGATATAGTGGCAGCCTCGCATAGGCAGCAGGCCAGGTAGTCCAGCAGAGAAGTGTGGGTGGGAGGCTGGGGCCTCGGGTGCTGCTGTATGTGGGAGCAGTAGCAAGCAGGCCACTCTTGCGCCCACATCCTCTCCCTGACCCGGCCACTCAGGGCCAGGGCGACGCACACAGGAGGAAGCCTGCAGGATTCTGGGGACACTCCCATGAGCTGAAGCCTCCCACATCTCCAGCAAGGCAAGGCTGGGGAGAGCCCGGTGAGACATGAGACAATGCTGTCACATGAATCAGTATCTGAATGTGCCAAATTTCATCTTGCTGTGATTAAAAACAGCTAGAGCATCATAAACTCATTCTGAACATCAGTCACTAGGTTGCAGGCAGCTGGGCCGGGAGCTGCGGCTCACTTCCCAGGCTCCTACCGTCTGCCTGCCTCTGGGGTTGGGGGAGGGCACTCCTCTACTTCCTCCTCTACAAGGAGGCTTCCGCCACCAGCCCCTGTTGCAGTGAGGAGACAGAGGCTCAGAGAAGGCAAGTAACAGGGTCAGGGTCACACAGCTTGGAGGAAGTGGCAGAGACAGATGTGAACCTTGGTCTGCAGCCCTCTGCCTCAGTGCAAGTCACAGATAGGCTTCTGCTGCAGTGAGTGGCAGGGATGGGTGGGTTCAGTACGGAGAAGGCAGCAGTAAACACTCTCTGCTTGCCTCTTACTTCTGCATGACCTTGGCCAGCTCCCTGACCTCTCTGGCCTCAGCACACACATCTGTAAAGTGGGGATAATGCTTGCCTGCCTCGGGGGGGCTGTGGTGAGGATGAGATAAATCAGAGTCGGCGCAGCACCTGGGGGGGGGGGGACTCAGCACTTAACCAGAACCTATGAGAGCCTCCTAACTGTGTGGTTTGCTGAGGTGGGCGCTGGCCTAGGCATTGGGAGCTGGGCGGAAAGAAGAGGCCTCAGCCTTCTGGGAGGGAGGAAAAATAAATATGTCATGGCCACGTGTGGTGCTGGGTGCTGAGGGGTCATGGGCCTCCCACACCGTCGAGGAAGCGTCCACAGTGGGCAGTGTGGCAGGGGCTGGTCACATCACAGGAGTGTACACATGCTCTGGCCCAGCCATCCTCTGCCTTGGTGGCCATAACATCGAGATGTTCACACATGTGTCAGATTGTCAGTGAACATGAAATAGTAGTGGCAATGTAGATGCCCACCCCAGGGAGACACCACAACATGCTATGGCGCCTTCTAATAGGGCCTCTGCACTGCAGGTGATGGAAGGGCTCCTGTCAAATTTCCCAGAGTACAAAGCCAACTGCAGAACTCTTCCCACAGGAGGCGATTCTATTCACCTGGAAAGAAAACGTACATGGGATGCCGTAGGCTTAGCGTGTGCGTGCACCTGTCCACACAAACACACACAGGGTTCTGGAAGGGTGCACCCCAGACACAACAGCAGCTACCTTCCTGGTGGGAACATGAGCCAGAAGAAACTCTGGCCTCCTCCTGGCTTGAATTAGTGGTAAGAACATGCTCATGCGTTGCTGGTTAAACTTGAATGATGTGGATAAAGTGGAATTGCGTCGTTTTTCTTAGCTGCAGCTCTCCAGGATGGTGCCCCTGTTACTGGTGAGACATTGTGGCATCTGCGCCCTGCAGGTTGGCAAAAGAGGGTCACAGAGAGATGGATTGGCCAATGACCTCACCGGGGCTCCCAGCTGTGGCCTCATGTGTATTTTTTTGTGTTATTTCAATTTTTCCCTGGGTTTCACATTTTTCAAAATACAACATTTTAAGAATGTGTGACCTGGGAAGGATGGTGGGTGCTGAGTGCCAAAGAGAAGGGCCAAGAGCCAAGAGGATTTGGAGAGGAGGTGGTGTTTCAACCAGGGACAGGGGATGGGGTGTGCCCCCCCAACCCAAGCAGACGAGAGGCTGAGAAGCCTGCGTGAGTGACGCCGGGCCGGCAGGAAGGGCCCCGCTGGGCAGGGCACTGAGCCCCTGGAGGTGCTGGGTGAGTAGGCTACAGGGGTCTGGAATGCTAAGGTGAGGTCTTGACTGTGGGGCCATGGGGTCTAGATTTCCATCTCTTGTCCATGGGGAGCCATAGATGGTTTTTGAGCAGAGGAGTGCCGTGGCTGAGTAGGCAATGAAACACCCGGGAGCATCTGGCTGTTCCCTCCACAGTCCTGGCCTGACTCACACGTTCCCAACCCTCATCTAGGGCCGGTCCCCAGCCCCTCAGCCAAGCCTTCTCCCTTCTCCCTCCAAGGCATCCTACCTGGCCAGGTGTTCTGCAGACCCTACTTTCAGGATGAAGGTCTAGACAGAAGAGGCGCTGAACTGCTGTCCCTCAGACGTCTAGTCCCCAGGCTGTCCCTTGGCAGGTATCCCCATCTCTCCCTTCTCACATTTCAGCAACTACAGGGTTAACGCCTGGAACATCAAGGAGCCTAGGGAATGCTGTGATAGTTAACCATGACCTTACTATCCCTAAGGGTCCCTCAGGGAATGAAGGAGGGATCCTGTAGCACTTTGACTTCTTTTCCACTTGATCCCTGGAGGCAGAACCAGGCCAGAGGCAATGGAACTTCTCACAGCTCCCCGGGGGACAGCAGGACATGCTGCCTGGGTGCCCACGTGCCAGGCTGCAGTCTGACTGCCGGAGGCGCTCATGGCCCAGGGAGGCAGATGGGCACTGCAAGGGTGCCAGGCAGTATTTTTGGCTTTGTGAACTGGATGTTCTCTCTGACCTCACCAGTTTTCTAGAAAGCAGCAAAATGGGCATGGCTGTGTTCCAATAAAACTTTACTTACAAAAACAGGGCTGAATAGAGAGCAAAGAAATAAACCCTTGTATATACGGGCAAATGATCTTTGACAAGGGTGCCAAGACCATTCAATGGGAAAAAGACAGTCTCTTCACCAAATCTTTCTAGGACAACTGGCCATCCACATGGAAAAGAATGAAGTTGGACCCCTACCTCACACCACATACAAAAATTAACTCAAAATAAATCAAAGACCTAAATGTAAGCACTAAATCAGTAAAATCCAAAGAAGAAAAGATAGGAGGAAAGCTTCATGACATTGAATTTGGTGATGATTTCTCGGATGTGATACCAAAGGCATTGGCAACTAAAGAAAAAATAAATTGGACAAATTAAAAACTTTGTGCTTTAAAGGGCACCATCAAGAAAAGTGGAAAGAAAATCCACAGAAAGGGAACAATATTTGCAAATCACATATCTGATAAGGGTCTAGTATTTAGATTATAAGAATAAATCTTACAACTCAAAAAAAGACAATTAAATAACAGGCAAAAGACTTTAAAAGACATTTCTACAAATGTGATATATGAATGACCAATAAGCATATGAGTGCTCGACACCACTCATCATCAGAGAAATGCAAATCATAACCACAATGAGACCATCATAAAGAAAAACCAGGTGGTCAGGAGTGGTGGCACACACCTGAGTCCCATCTACTCAGGCTGAGGCAGGAGGATCATTTGAGCCCAGGAGTTAGAGGTTACAGCGAGCTATGATCATGTCACTGCACTCTGGTCTAGGCAACAGAGTGGGACCCTATGTCTAAAAAAAAACTAAGAAAAAATAGACAAGTGTTGAGGACATGGAGAAACTGTAATCCTTATGCACCAGTGGTGGAAGTATAAAATGGTTCCATGTACATGAAAGAATTGAAACCAGGATCTCAAACAGATATGTGTACACCCACATTCACAACAGCATTATTCACAATAGCCAAAAGGCGGAAACAACCCAATGTCCACTGATGGACGAATTACTAAACGAAATGTGGGTGGTCTGTACATATGATGGAATGTTCTAGCAGGCAAGGTTCAGTGGCTCACACTTGCAATCCCAGTAGGGTGAGAGGGATGGACCCCTGGCAGGCTTTGAAAACTGTGCTTGGCCTCCAAGGTAAGTTCCTCAGAAGGCATTTCCTCAGCACAGGTGCATGGAGGGGTCAGATCCCATGGGTCTGCCATCAACTCTTCCCTCTCAGGGATGAGGCTGTGTGCAGAATGAGCCAGACCTTCAGACCCCAGGGACTGGACAGGGATTCTCTATTCCTTGTTCCTCCTCACCCTTTCAACCTCTTCAGATCCTCAGAGCCACCCTATAAAGCGGTGACTGTCACTGTCCCAATTTACAGATGAGGAAACAGGCTTACCAGGAGAGGGGTACACTCACGCAGATCTCATCGCTTCTAAGGCCTGAGCTCTTCATCCCTGCCCTCGCCCACAGGGGAGCACAGGCAGGTGGGGAAAGGACGGAACAAAGGTCCCATTCCTGCTCTGCCACTTACAAACTGTGTGCCCTCAGGCAGGCGAGCAACCTCTCTGGGCGCAGGTGTGCCTCCCCAAGGCAGCACGTGGTACACACTTGATTAATACCAGATCTTCCTAGTCTCTCCCCGGAGGAGGAGCTGCTCATGGTCTAGAGGGAAGAAGTAAACTTTTAATTAAGAAAAACGTATGATGCAATCTGAGAATAGAGCCACGAGCAAAACGATCCCCGTGCCCTGAGAGGCGGAGGGTGTGACCCGGCTGGGTGGCCAGGAAGCAGTGTCCTTCAAAATGATGGCAAGACACAGAGGACAGGGGTCCCCTGTAGGCTTACTTCGGCTTCCTGACAGTGTGTCAGGTCCTTGCCTCCTCTGCACTCAGTAGTGAGTCGGGTCCTTGCCTCACAGTCAGCAGTGAGTCAGGTCCTTGCCTCCTCTGTCAGGGAAACTCGCCCTGTGGATTAGGGTTCAGAATGGAGCCGGGGACCCCAGATTAAATGGAGTTCAACCATATTTAAACAGATGGCAGTTCTGCTTAAATCCCCAGCAGCCCACAACCCCCGAGCATGAGTTTCTCGCAGCTCTCTGTCCTGCAGGAGGATGGCATTGCCATCACCATCGTCCGGTCGCAGTGGCACCAGCCCCTTCTTTTGCACTGTCTGTTTTTGTCAGGGAAGCTGTGTTGGACACAGCCGTGCCCACTTGTTCACATACTTACAGGCCGCAGCCATTGCCAGAGGTGAGTAGTTACGACGGGGACCCTGTGGCCCCCCCCCCCCCAAAGCCTAACATACTATCTGATCCCCTTAGAAAGGAAGTGTGTTGAACCCTGTCTCACGCCTATCTTGCTGACTCTTCAGAGCTCCCCCAAGAAGCCAATATTACTGTTCTCATTTCACAGATGACAAACCCAAGGCTGCCGGTCCTACCCGGGCAGGGCCAGACACAGAACAGCAGCTCAGTGACTACTTCCCGACTGAATGAATGAATGGATAACGTGACCACATGAAGATCCCTGTGCTCAGTGTGGAGTTTGAGCAGCACAGTGACTGTCCTGGTGGCCCTGAGCAGTCACATGCCCATAGCTGCTATGTTCTGAGATGGTATCTGTCAAGGGCTGGGGCATCCAGGACACAGCCAGGGCCAAGGCCAGTACTGAGGGGATGAAGCAATGGGCTGGCCATGAGGGACAGTGCCACAGCAGAGAGAATGGCTTGTCAGTTTCAGGCCCACAGCAAGAAGGCATGCCACAGTCCACAGAGCACCCTCCAGGACGGGCAGGGAGTTGGGCCTGCTCAGCAGCTACTTTGGCCACCTCATGAGCTGGGTGTATGTGACAGAGTGCCACTCTACAGACGGCCCACTAAGCTCAGGACACTGGGGAGACAGTGGGAAGCCAAATGGGACCTCCATCCAAACTAAAGGCCACATCTCTTAAGGCTGGTTCTGAAATAATTCAGGTGAGCCAAGGGTAGGTAGGAGCTGCCTCCACCTGCCCCGGGTCAGGCCTGCCTGCAAGGAGGTTGCCTTCCAGAGAGGGATCCAATGATAAGCAAATCCATCAGACGGTGACACTGGACAGTGAGTGTCTCCCAGTGAGGGGACCAGTGCTGCTAATGTAAGTGGGCTGGTCAGGGAAGGCCCCTATGAGATGGAAATATATGCACAAGAGCTTCAGGAGGGAAGGGAGCTGTGTGGATATCAAGGGGAAGAGGGTGCCAGGCCAGGGCACAGCCAGTGCAAAGGCCCTGGGGCAGAAGCCGGAGATCTGGAAAGCTGAGGCTAGAGAAGTGGGAGAGCAGATGCCTGGAGCTGTGAAGGTCACTCTGCACTTGATCTTAGCCAAAAGGCCGAGAAGCGATTGTGAAGGTCACTCTGAAGACTGTTTTTGAGGTAAGAGGGAGCCATAGTGGGGTGCTGAGCAGAAGAAGAAATGGACTGATGTGAACTTCATCAGGCCCTTGTGGCTGCTCAGGGAGAGAGGACTGACTGTGGAAGAGGATGGGAAGGAGAGATGGGGAGAGTGCTGGGAATGAGGCACCTGCCCAGCTCCACATTCAGGAGACTCAGGGTGGGGGTGGCTGGGGGCAGTGTGTGGCCTGCAGGCACTTGCCCCATGCCCTCAAAGCAGGAGCTGGGCACAGGCCCCCAAAGGTACACGTCCCACCAGGTCCCTGTCAGTTGACTTACTTTGCTGCTAAGGACCCTGAATCTCAGAGAGCGAGGGACCTTGCCATGGTCACATGGTGTCACTACTGGGTATGTCAGAATTTGAATCCACAAATCCCCTCACCTCTGAAAACAGCAGGAGCTACTACTGAGTCACTAATGAAGAGGAGGCCTTCGACAAGCTCCGGGGACACAGGGGGGTCCCCCCACCACACTCCCAAGAGTGTCCTCATGTACACGCCCCACGTGAGGTGCGCTGAGTCCCCACTGGCCCCTGGGGAAGGGCTGGAATTTACTGCTCTCTCAATTTTAATAAAGACTGTTCAAAGCCCTGAAAATTAATTTCCCCCAGGAAGACAATTACATGTCAAATAATACACCCACTGAGCAAATGATTAAGATAAAATCCAGCCAAGGCGGCTTTGTGCAGGTTGATTTTGAGATACTCAGCTCAACACAGAGGCCTTTGAGGGTTATTACCAAGCAGTAATAAACGCAGGTGTCCACTTGAGGAGAGGGAATTCATTTCTAATATTTGTGCCCCTTTGCAATTTATTTCAAACCTATAAATGGCCCGTCTCCTCTATCTTCTATCAAAAGGACATTAATGGCACTACCAAAGGCCAGCGCTGGAAAAATCAGACAAACTCAGCTCCTGCGGGGACAGGCGCCTGAGCCAGCAGTCAGCAGACAACGAGGAGGGCTCCGCATGTGGAGGGCCTCACGTGGGCTCCACCCAAATGTGGCCCATGGCTTCTGACATTTTGGAGAATCTGGCCAGCACTGCCTCCAGAATGATGGCTGAGCCTGTAAGGTATACTGAACCCCTACCAGCCAGTTTTCCTCAGTTATGAGGACATGTGTCCTGGCAGACCCCCGAGTCTGTAGCCCTGATTGAGCCTTCTCTTGTAGAAAGCAAGACCCAGAGAGGTTCAGCAAGATGCTCAGGGTCATGGCACAGGTTGGGAAAGCAAGGCTCAGCCCAGCTGTGCTCCCTCCCAACACACACACTCTCCCACAGTCAGTCCTCTCTCCCTGTCCCAGCTTGGCTGAGGTCAGACTGACCATGGATTTTGGCTTTTCAGGGGATTTAGTACACATAGATCAGGGGTCTGCAAACTATGGCCCTTGAACCAAGTCCAGCCCATAGCCTGACTTTGTAAATAATGGAACATGACCTTGCCCCTCCATTTCTGGATTGGCCCAAGGGATGCTGCCCACTCAACCTGGCCAGCACGGCTGGGGCCTGCACTGATATCCAGCAGCTACTCTTCATGCCACGCTGGAGACCCTCGTCAGGGTGCGTGGCCTGTGACAAAGTGGCTGTGAAGGCAGGCAGCCTCTGGTGGCAGGCGGAGAGCAGAGCTTCAGGGTCCATCACAGACGATCACCCTGGCTGCCCTGGGAAGTGGTGGCTCCTGGGGACTCAACTTCCTGGGGCTCGTGATAGTCTCCATTGAGCTCATCAACACCATCTGTGCCTCAAAGCAGAGAACGGAAGGACCCAGGAACCCACCCTTGAACCTTAGTTTCTCTCTCTGTGGGAATCTCTGTAAAGGGGATCTGAGCCCTCCCTGCTCATCTGTGAGGCGTGGCCACTAAGAGCACAGCCCGCCCACAAACACACACTGAACAGCAGTGTGCAAACTGAGAGATCCAGGCCATGGTGGTCTAGGTGGGTGTTAGAGCTCAGGAAAGGGCTCTGGTGGGACCATTGTTACTAGAGCACATCTGCCCAAAGCCTCAGAGAGTGACTCCAGAGGGGCTGGGACCTCACTGGTCAGATCCAAGACCAGAGGACCTCTCTGCACAGCTCCCATGGGACTGTCCTGGCTCATCACGGGCCCCCCGCTCCTCCCACAGGCTGCCTTCAGCCCCCGCTAGATCTGCCAACAGCCTCTGACATCACTATGAGGACAGATCCCAAATCTACACCCACTCACTTTTACCACCCCCATGCCACCACCCCGGCCCAGCCACCATCTTCTCTGGCCAGGGCTCCAGGGAAGCCTCCAAAGGGGTCCCCTTGCTCCTGGTCTGCACAGCAGCCAGAGGGACCTTTTAACACCCCCTGCCTCCAGCAGTGCCTAGCTCTCTACTGTACTTAGAGTCACTCTCAGAGCCCTGCCTCACTCCGGCTGGGCCCTCTCACCCTCACTCAGCAAACTCTCACCATGCTGACCGTCTTCTGCACCCTCCAATGTGCTGAGTGCTTTCCTACCTCAGGGCCTTTGCTTCTACTATTCCTTTTGTCTAGAATGTGCCTTCTCAGGCTGTTTTTATGGCTGTATCCTGACCCTTAGGTGTCTTTATAATCATCACTTTCTCAGAGAGACCTTCCCTGAGCCCACACAACCCCAGCAGGTGAGGCCATACCTTGCTCCCCGTCACCATCCCTGTTCATTTCCTTTGCAGGAAGGATTGCATGCATCAAACTACTTGTCCACTCATTAGCCATCTGTCCCAGAGCAGGTGGTGCTGGCAGGGTAGGGCTGAAGGCAAGCTCTAAAGACACAGGAGCCAGCCAGCCAGAGGTGGCAATGCCATGCGGCTCCCACTAGTAGGGACCCTGGACTGCACGGCCCAGGGCACATCCCACTCTGGTCTCTTAGTGGAGAGGAATGGACACCATGCTTGCAAGGACAGTTACTGATTCTTCTCACATTAAAAGGAAACGCTGACAGTCTCCTGGCAAGCCTAGAGATGTTTTGTGACATAGGGGCAATCCTCCAAGTAACTCAGTGTTCCAGAATGAGATAAGATCGGTCACTCAATACCCCATGATTGCATTAATGTACACAGCTTTGATTTCATAATAATAATAAAAGATCGGTCACTCACTAGTAAGCAGGTGTTAAACATTGATGCTTGGTGCTCCTTCCTGCAGGTTGTAGGGAAAGAACATGTGAGGAAAGAGCGGGTGGCCGTCCTTACGCACGCAGCCCTGTATGTCATTACTTTAACTCTCCACACCTGTTGCGTATAACCTTAATAAATAGCCCTTGCGGAGGGGGCTCAGGGCTCTCCTGCGCCTCTGGTTAGCCGGCCTCTTACGAGCTAGCACTTCAATCCATGTCCAGCCTGGTTCTTTGGTGAGGCGCCAGGAGGCGTAGCATCCCGGCAACGGTGGTGGTGGCGGCGGCGGTGGCGGTATCTTAGAAGTTGTGTCCACACACAGCCCTCTGTGCCTCAGTTTTCAGTTTCTTCAGCGCTGAAATGCAGATGCCGGCATCCACGTCACAGGAATAGGCTCTGCTTGTGCTATTCAGGAACCCTCCTCCATCCTGTTCCCTGGCCAAGCAAAACAACGGGACAGAAAGAAGACACCAAGCCAGCGAAGGGGCAGGTGCTGCCCTGTCCGGGCCTGCTGTGCCCGTCAGTGTGCTCCTGCTGAAAGGGGCCTGGCCACGTGGAGAAGCTGACGGTTATTTTCTGATAATTTTTCTCACTGGGATAGTGTGGCCTGATCATCCTCAAACAAAATCACTGGAAGAAAGAGATGCCTTCCTCATAGCACAAGTCCTAAAAGTTTTTTTTAAAAATGAGATTTGAATACGTCATCTACATTGAGCGGGTGCAGCGGGAAAAGGTTAATGGCACAACTGTCCATGTGGGCATTCACCCCAGCAAGGTGGTCATTACTAGGCTTAAACTGGACAAAGACCGCAAAAAGATCCTTGAACGAAAAGCCAAATCTTGCCAAGTAGGAAAGGAAAAGGGCAAGTACAAAGAAGAAACAATTGAGAAGATGTAGGAATAAAATAATCTTATATGCAACTTTCATTAAACACTGCTAAAGTGAAAAAATAAAAAATAAAAATGAGATTTGGTGTTCTCAAAATTAAAGGGAAAGTTCCATTTGCATCCTGAAGCCTTTTTGTTTTGTTTTATTTTGAGATAGAGTCTCACTTTGTTGCCTTTGGTAGAGTGCCGAGGTGTCACAGCTCACAGCAACCTCGAATTCTTGGGCTTAGGTGATTCTCTTGCTTCAGGCTCCCAAGCAGGTGGGACTACAGGCATCCACTACAACACCCAGCTATTTTTAGAGATGAGTTCTTACTCTGGCTCAGGTGGGTCTCGATCCCGTGAGCTCAGGGCAATCCACCCACCTTGGCCTCCCACAGTGTTAGGATTACAGATGTGAGCCACCATGCCTGGTCTCCTTTTTTGTTGCTTTTATCAAGGTAAAATTAACATGATGAACAGGATATATATAAAGAGTGCAATCTGGTGCAACCTAATATAGTCTCTTTGGAAAGAAGTAAGAGAATCCTCGAAGAACTGAAAATAGATCTCCCATTTGATCCCACAATCCCATTACGAGGTATCTACCCAGGAGAAAAAAAAATCATTTTATCATAAGGACATTTGCACTAGATTGTTTATCGCAGCTCAATTTACAATTGTCAAGATGTGGAATCAACCCAAGTGCTCATCAACTCAGAAATGGATTACCAAACGGTGGTACACCATGGAGTACTGTTCGGCCATAAAAGGATGGACACTTTACATCTTTTGTATTAACCTGGATGGAGTTGGAGAATGCTCTCCTTAGTAAAGTATCAAAGGAACGGGATAGCAAGTATCCCACGTACTCAATACTAGAATGAAACCAGTAGAGGAAATATAACATACCCACACGAGAGAAAAACTCAAGTAAATTCAAGCTGCGGGGAGAAGGGAGGAGGAAGGGAAAGAGGGCACACGGGGAGGGGAGAGGAATTGGTGTGCTCTTACCTGGCAGGCGTAACGTAAGGGTACACGGCACACCTCCTGGGTGAGCGGCCCAACTACAACAGGGACCTTACCTAACAAATGCCAGCATTGTAACCTCATCATTTGTACCCTCAGATTAATGTGAAATTTAAAAAGTGTACAATAAATTTTAACATATACTTGCACCCGTGAAACTCATCCATGATTGAAACGAGGAACATACCCACCAACCCCAAAGGTTTCCTTGTGCCCCACTGTAATCCTTCCCTCCTGCCCTCTCAGGCCCCGGGCAATCACTCATCTGTAAAGATTAGTCTGCATTCTCTAGAATTAGATATAAATGGAATCATTCATTCTACATATTCAGTCTGGCTTCTTCCACTCAGTAGAATTATTTTAGATCCATCCAGGTTGTTGCAGTTAATCAAAGTTCATTTCTTTTTTTTTTTTTTTTTTTTTTTCCTCTTTTGCAGTTTTTGGCCGGGGCTGGGTTTGAACCCACCACCTCTGGCATATGGGGCCGGCGCCCTATTCCTTTGAGCCACAGGCGCTGCCCAAAGTTCATTTCTTTTATTGTCAAGTAGTAGTCCACTGTATGGATATACTACCATTGGTCTGTCATTTCATTACTTTCACTTGTTTGGCTATTTTGAATTATGCTGCTAAGAACATTTATGTGCAGGTTTTTGTATGAACATGCGTTCATCTCTCTCAGAAACCTAGGAGCAGAAGGGCTAGATCATGTGGTAGCTGTACATTAACCTTTTAAGAAACTGCTAAACTGTTCTCCAATGTGTTGAGAGCATTACATGTTCCTGCCAGCAGATAGGACAGTGTCTGCCTCTCCACGTTCTCAGAAGTTATTATGTCCAGCCGTCTCCACTGCAGGGTCTTGACAGGCTTGTAGTTCTGTGTCATTTGGATTGTGTGTACAATGATGTTAAATATCATCCCCTAGTGGCATTTTGCAGAGCAGACATTTTAAATTTTAATGAACTCCAACTTCCCCTTTTATACATCATGCTCTCGGTGTTAAGTCTCAGAGCACATGCTGAGCCGTAGGTCCTGAAGATTTTCTTCTGTTTTTCTTTTTTTCTAAAAGTTTATAGTTTTCTTTTTTTAAATTAAATCATAGCTGTGTACATTAGTGCAATCAAGGTGTACAATGTGCTGGTTTCATATACAATCTGAAATATTTTCATCAAACTGTTTAATATAGCCTTCATGGCATTTTCTTAGTTACTGTATGTAGACATTTGTATTCTGCATTTAGTAAGTTTATATTTAAGTCCATGACCCATTTTGAGTTAAATTTTGTATAAGACATGAAGTTTAGGTTGAGGTTTATCTTACTTTTTTTTTTTTTTGCCTACGAACATCTAATTGCTTCAGTACCATTGTCAAAGGCCATCCTTTCTCCACTGAACTGCTTCTGCGCATATATATATATATATATATTGCAGTTTTTGGCCGGGGCCGGGCTTGAACCCGCCACCTCCAGCACATGGGGCCGGTGCTGCCTGGCTTCTGCATCTTCGTTGAAAGTCAGCCTGGCATAGCTCTGAGGGTTCTGTTTTCTGTCCATTGATCTGTGTTTTCCTTCTACAAATCCCACACTGTCTTGATTGCTGTAGCTACATTAAGTCTTTTTTTTTTTTTTTTTTTTATAGAGACAGAGTCTCACTTTATGGCCCTTGGTAGAGTGCCGTGGCATCACACAGCTCACAGCAACCTACAGCTCCTGAGCTTAAGCAATTCTCTTGCCTCAGCCTCCTGAGTAGCTGGGACTACAGGCACCTGCCACAACGCCCGGCTATTTTTTTTTGTTGCAGTTTGGCTGGGGTCGGGTTCGAACCCACCACCCTTGGCATATGGGGCTGGTGCCCTACTCACTGAGCCACAGGCGCCGCCCCTACATTAAGTCTTAATGTCGAGTCGAGCGATTCCTCCTACTTTATTATCCTTTTTCAAAATTGTTTTAAGCTCGTCTAGGTCCTTTACCTCTCCGTGTAAATTTTAGAATAAGCCTGTGCATGTCTACAAATATGATATCAAAGGCAAAAATCTTAGCTTGGATTCTACCAGGAACAGCATTAAGCCTATAATCAATTTGTGGAGAACCGACATCTTCACCATGTTGAATTTTTCCAATCTATAAACGTGGTTTATAGAGTTGGGTCCATATAGTTGGTCTCCATATAGTTGGGTCTTCTTTGCTTTCTTTCAGCTGCGTTTTTATGTATACAAATCTTGTACACGTTTTCAATACGTAGATTCTGTACATGTTTCGTTAGACATATGCTGAACTATCTAATTTTGTTTGGAGCAATTAAATATGTTTTTAATTTTGGTTTCCAAATGTTTTTTGTTGTTATATAGAAATGCAATAGATTTTTGTGTGTTGACCGTGTATCCTGTTACTTTGCTGAACTCATGAATTGGTTCTAGGAGTTATTATTGGTAGATTGCTTGGAATTTTCAACGTAGACAATCAAGTTCTCTGAAAATAGGGACAGTTTCATTTCTTCCTTTCTAATGTGTTCTGTCTTTTGTTGCCTTTTCTTGACTTACTGATCTGGCTAAATGTTTCAGTGGTATGTTGAATCCTACTGGAGAGAGACATCCTTGCTTTGCACCCAGTCTTTGGGAGAAAGTGTTCAGTCTGTCATCTTTAAGTGTGATGGTAGCTACAGGGTTTTTTTTGTAGATGTTCTTTATACAGTTGAGGAAGTTCCCCTTTATACCGATTTTGTCTGATATATATATTTTTTATTTTATGGGCACTAAATTTTTGTGTGTCATTGATATGATCAGAAGATTATATCACTTAGATAATAGTTACAACATGTTCAAAAGGCATGAAGGAAAAACTGATAGGCTAGCAAGAAGAAGTGGAAAAATCCAAAATTGTGGTGTGAGATTTCAGTAGTCTCCTTTAACATCTGACAGAACACGTGGTAAGTAAGGGCAGAGACAGTGTCAAGTCTGTCCTGACACACCTTCTCCCTAAGTACACCTGGAACATTTATCGGAATGTACCGAATTCTGCATGATAAAATAAATCTCAATACATTTAAAAGGATCCAAGTCATACAAAGTGTGTGAGCTGACCTGAATGGAATTAAATTAAAAATCAATGACAAATATTTCTGGAAAAAGTTTCCAAATATTTGGAAAATAACATGTTTCAATAACCCATAGGTCAAAGAAGAAATCAAAGTAAGCCTTTTGAACTGAATGATAATAAAAAGACAGCATATTAAAATTCACAGGTTACTACCAAAGCAGCATGCAGAGGAAAATTTAGAGCACTAAATGCTAATATTATAATGTGATGAGCCTCCCAAGTACCTGGGACTATAGGCGCCCAACACAACACCTGGCTATGTTTTAGAGACAGGGTCTTGCTCTTGCTCAGCCTGGTCTCAAACTCCTGAGCTTAAGGGACTTATCCATCTTGCCCTTCCAGTGTGCTAGGTGGTGCATGCGCCACCGTGCCCAGCCCTTGTAGTTTTAATCTCTGAAAGTTTGAGTTATAACTCCTATTCTAATGGCCCTTTCTGCTAATTCTAGTGTCTCTGGTTCAGTTTGGATTGATTGTTTTTCCTGTCTATGTGGGTCATATGTTCCTGTTTCTTTCCATGCCTGAAAACTTTCCACTGGATTGTGAATTTTACCTTGCTGGATAGATATTTGTGTATTCCTCTAAATCAGTGCTTCTTAACCTTCCTAATGCTGTGAGGTATTTTCATTGTTAAAAAGGGGTCGCGACCCACGGGTTGAGAACCACTGCTCTAAATCTTCATGAACTTTTTTTGGGGGACACAGTTAAGTTACATGCTAACAGTTTAGTCTTGCTTTTAAGATGGTGAGGAGGGACCCAAGCAGTGCTCAGTTTAGGGCAATCATTTCTCATCACGGGGCAAAACTTGCAAGATACTTAAGCCGATGCCCATGAGTCATGAGGCTTCCTGGCTGGCTAGTGAGAACAGGTGCTTTTCCTGTCTGTCTGTGACAGCCAGCTACTGCGTGGTCCCTGGTTTCTTTTGGAGAGTTAATTCACAAGATCCCGGCCTCTGGTAGTTTTCTCATACTACCAGAGCTGGTCAGTATTCAGCTGCACACTCCAGGGGCCCTGTGCAGACTCCCCAATTTCTTTCTCTGTGCAGTCCTCTTCAGCATTTGTTTCCAGGTGTGCAGTCCTCTTCAGCATTTGTTTCCAGGTGAGCCAAGCTGCCACGGGCTCCCCGATTCTGCGTTCCATCTCCTCAATGCAGCATCCTCTGGGCGCTGTCTGGCTTCCCCACCCTGAGTTGCATCCCAAGGCAGATGTGGGCGAGTCCTAGAGATCATGCTGCTTGTTTCCCACCTCTCGGGTTCACTGTCCTTCACTGCTTGATGTCCAGGGTCTTGAAAATTTGTTCCATGTATTTTGTTCTTTTTTGGGGGGAGGGATGATTCAAGTGCCCCGTTTCATCTGAAGCCTGGTTTTTATGTTGTTGTTTTTTAATTGAGAGAAGTCTCACTCTGTTGCTCCGGATACAGTGCTGTGGCCTCATAGCTCACAGCAACCTCAAATTCTTGGGCTCAAGCAATCCTCCTGCCTCAGCCTCCTGAGTAGCTGGGACTATAGATGCCCATCACAACAGCCAGCTAGTTTTTCTATTTTTGGTAAGATGAGGTCTATTTCTTGCTCAGGTTGGTCTGGACTCCTGAGCTTAGGAGATCCACCTGCCTTGACCTCCCAGGGTGCAGGGATTATAGGCCTGAAGCCTGGTTTTAAATACCAAATGGATATTTTTTCCTCTGGGAAATTGTAGGGAACCCCTGGGATCATAACTCGATTTAACATTACACGCAGAGGCTCCCTTTGCACCTGTCCAAGTACCTCTGCCCGCCTCCACCCCCACCCCAGAATGCACAAGTCACTTCTCTGCTGAGTATAGGAAAGGGGGAAGAGGTCGAAGCTATGAAGAGATAAGAAAATGAGACATGTTTTTCTTACAATCATTTGATATTAAAATTTAACATTAGCATTAGTGTAGCCTGGATGAACTTGACATGCAAACGTAACACCACGTATGCCTAATCGTTGGCCCCATTCACTCCTGTTTTGACTAAAGGGGCAGTGGCCAAGTTGGAGAAAAGACTAGAGGACTGGTCAGGAGTCCTGTCACTGCCTCTAGTCTTGTCACTGCCTCAGATGCCTGGATTCAGACAGGGTCCCTAGAAGAAAGGAGAAACCAGCAGGAATCAGTGTGCAGTGCCCTGGCTGGCGATGAGCTCCCCACCCTGGGACGGTGCAGGAATCAGTGTGCAGTGCCCTGGCTGGTGATGAGCTCCCCACCCTGGACAGTACAGGAATCAGTGTGCAGTGCCTCGGCTGGCGATGAGCTCCCCACCCCGGGACAGTACAGGAATCAGTGTGCAGTGCCTCGGCTGGCGATGAGCTCCCCACCCTGGACAGTACAGGAATCAGTGTGCATTGCCTCGGCTGGCGATGAGCTCCCCACCCTGGACAGTGCAGGAATCAGTGTGCACTGCCTCGGCTGGCGATGAGCTCCCCACCCCGGGACGGTGCAGGACTCCGGGTGCAGGGCCGTGGCTGGCGCTGAGCTCCCCACCCGGGGACCGTGTAGTAATCAGTGTGACTTGCCCTGGCTGGTGATGAGCTCCCCACCCTGGACTGTACAGGAATCAGTGTGCAGTGCCCTGGCTGGCGATGAGCTCCCCACCCCGGGACAGTGCAGGAATCAGTGTGCAGTGCCCTGGCTGGTGATGAGCTCCCCACCCTGGACAGTACAGGAATCAGTGTGCAGTGCCTCGGCTGGCGATGAG
>CAUYPK010009238.1:0-18768 GCA_963574355.1 Loris lydekkerianus | reverse complement strand
GAATGATCTGTTTTTGCTCTTCATTTTTCTTCCTCTTTGTAAAGCTTGGGAGCGTTCAAAGGCTTTATCTTCAATGTCAGAAATCCTTTCTTCTGCTTGCTCCATTCTGTTGCTGAGGGATTCTACTGTATTTTTCATATCTTTGAGGGCTGCAAATTCTTGCTTCAGTGTGTCTAAGTCTTTTGTGGTTTTGTCTTTAAATTCGTCAAATTCTTCAGAAAACTTTTTAATTTCTTCTCAAATTTCTAATTTCATTTTATTAATCTTGTCTACAATCCAAATTCTGAATTTGATTTGTGACATCTCAGCCAGTTTTTTATGAATGTGATCTTCAATTACATGTGCTGTATCTTTTCTTGGGGGGGGGGGTTGATCTATTCTGGTTATTCATGTTACCAGAGTTTTTCCACTGATTCCACCCATGGTTATTTTACTTCTTTTGATATTTCCCCTGGGGCTTTATCGAGGGCCCGTACGTGTTGTGGCCTAAGAAACTGGAGCCCTGTCTGGTGTGGTGGAGCTCAGTGGTTCTGTCTTGTTTTCAGGTGGTTTCTATTCGACCCTAGTGTAACATTTACTCTGGTTTGAAGTCTCAGCTGCGGGGAAAAACCAGCGGTTTAAGTCACCCCACCTGCTCACCTCTGGCACCAATTAGAAAAGGAAAGTCAAACCTTCCTACAACTGCACACCCAGGGCACCGCTTAAAAAGTCCTCAGTTTATTGGTTCAGTTCAGAAGGTCCAAATCAATTGTCTCAATCGGCACCTGTCTCGGGTGGGAGAGTTCAAGAGGTCTCTGGGGACTGGATCTCAGGGGGCTGGTGACTACTCTTATATGGCTTACTCTAGTGCTGCATGGAGTCAGGAAAAGCCACCTAGCAAATAGATCAGTCTTGGAAGGTTGATGTCTCCTTCCCCTCTTTGCCACCCATCAGACCCGGTCACTGGTATCTCTGCAGATGGCTGATCCAGTTGCCTGTAGTGAACAGATACTCCAGGGGTTTGCACCTACCTGAATATCAAGGAAATCTGCTAGGCCTCTGCAGTCTGCCACTATCTAGCAGGAGGAGGTGAGGCCTGACATCCTTGGGTGCTTGATGAAGGTGGGGGGGTGTTCACTCACTGAATCATTCACCTTATAGCAATATAGTTTGCTCACCTCCTTAGGAGGACATGGATATTGATGTTCCCTAGCATTAGGGTTAAGAGAGTTACATGTATCAAAAAAAAAAAAAAAAAAAAAAAAAAAGATTATTCTCTGGTAGATATTACCCTGAAGAAATACGCTGAAATGTGCCTAAGGAGGAACTTGCAGATGAAACTTCTGGGGTGCAAGGAGTTCTGGAAGTTGGGAAACTTCTTTCTCAGGTAGCTCGGTAATGGTTCATAAGAGGAGAAAACAGTTTTTCCTTGCCAGAAGTGTTCTGCCTGTTATCTGAAGTTTTGGGGCTGAACCTCTGTTTCACTGATATCATGTATGTTGTGCCATGGCTTTTGGCACATTGAGTTACATTGGTGAGGAACTTGCACTCAGCGGTAATTTTCAGAGAGTTACATGTGCGAGAATTACAAGTATTCTGTGGAAGACATTGCACTTTGAAACATGCCGAAGTATTTACAAAGTGCCCGTAAACCGTCTAGGAAAGCAGGTATTGTGGAATTTTAAAAATGGCATACATGGGTAGCTATTAGTAACAGGACTTAAGAGAAGAAAATTCTTTTCTCTTCCAGTAGCATACTTCTTGATATAAGCTGGAGTAGTGGTGATCTGCCAGATGTACACTATCAGAAAAGTGATGTGAAGACTCTCGCTGGATGTTAAACCTCCAGGAAGACAACGTGAGTATTCAGATCACCCTGAGAGGATTTCTTTCTGGATGTTACACTTTCAGGAAGTCTACGTGAGGACTCGGATAACCCCGGAGAGGACTTCTTACAAGTACACTAGCAGAAAGGTGAGGGGACGACTGTTAGACATGACAGAAAGGGTATTTAGAATACAGATGATGAAAACAATGAAGGAAATGATGGATACATATTAGCATAATTCCACATGGCATCAGAGATTAGTAAATATAGCTGACACTGTTTAAGCACTCAGGCTTCTAAATAACCCTCTAGAGAAGATACTATTTTATCCCCATTTTACAGAGAAGCTAAGTAGCTTATAAGTCTTGCCATGAGCAGATGTTAGAGGCAGGATTGAACCCACACCTTTAGCTAAAACTCACAATGACCAACAATATACAACCCATTTCTTCAATGCATAGAAACTTGACTGCAATAGACACTTAGAAACTTGAAGTGTGTGTATATGTGTGTGTGTATCAAATGAACTATCTTCTATTTCAAACAAATAGAATTATTGGCTAACATGGAGAGAGAAAGAAAGAGAGAGGAAGAGGAGCAAAGGGAGAGAGGGAACAAAAACCTGTACTACATTCAGCTCAACACAAATGAAAGGAGCTATGAGTAAGAAGCAGAAAGTATAAATGAATGAGTGACCCACTCCACGCACTCTATATATTAAACCTGAGGGGATGACTGGCAGAGTTGGCAAGTTCACAAAGATGTTCTCAATCAATAGGGAAATGTTAGGATCAGAGGGGAAAGCTGAATATAAATGATGCACCTGAAGTGCTTACAATTAGTTAACAAAAAGCCAAGCATGAAACTTTGGAGGTTAGGACATATTGATTGAAAACTCGGTAACAACATAAATGTAGCCTTAAATGCCTCAGAGGTCAGAAAAAAAGTTGAGGAAAGTGTGGGACATGCTTATAGAAGGAAAGAAGAAATGTAAATTGTAAAGACAAGAGTTGCCTCATCTACTATGTCCGAAACATTTAATTTTATATCCACACTTTAAAATATGATGAATATTCTTGTTTTACATGAGAATATTGAGGCTTAGAGTGGCAAAGTGAATTTCTCAAGTTCACTCAATTATAATGGTGAATATCAAACAAAGCTACGAAAAATCAGAATTTAAGCTATAACTTAAACTTAAGTTAAGCTTAACTTTACTTATAAACTCCTAACTTTTTATGCCAGGGATTGTCTTTGAAGAAATAATTATATGACTGTGGTGAGCATGTGCAAGAAGTTTCACTAGGAGAGAAAAATGGCACAGAATCTCAAGGTTCTCCTTCTCTGCCAGCCAGATTCTCATGCTTTGGAATCACTATAGCATTTTGCTAGCACCTGTCATGGGATGATAGGGCTATTACAGCTGTCCCATGTTCCCTGGCACCAAGTACAAGATAGAAGAACTAGGGATTATTAGAAAATGAACACACACACACACACACACACACACACTTTTTTATTTAACAGAGGATCCTTAAACAAGGCTACACAGAGCAGAATTGGTTACACCTGATTTACCATAAAATTTTTCTAACAAGAATCTATGGTTGTCAGTTATGTTATTCATGAAGATAGAGTCTTTCTGTATCTAGTAAGCTTAATTTTGTGCTGTACCATGGATTTCTACATTTGTGGCTTATACTACTATTCATAACAAACCAATTTAATTATTTTAAGGGCAATATTTACAAAAATTGGAAAAATCATGATTCTATCTTTCTAACAATTACATAATTTTAGGGTCTTTTCCTTGCACTCCTGGTACTTAATTAATACTTAGAACATTTTGGGTTACAAGTTAAATAAAGTCCACCTGAAAATTACTTAAGCAATAAGGAAAATTCATCATCTCCTGGAAACATTGCTGTAAATCCTAAATAAAGTGCCTATGGCTGTGTAGGTTGCAGTACCTTGGCAGACACCTAGGTGGGTCATGGGAACTTGGCCAGTACCAAGGCAGGTTGTGGGACCTTGGCTGGTGCTTGGGCACATAACAAAACTGAAGACAGTGACAGGTGAGTCACAGGTGGGCACTCTTGGTGAGCATGAAAGTGCATTGTGAGACAGCAGCTGGTGGCAGAGCAGGTTATAAGAACTAGACAGGTGCTTGCATGAGTCACAGGACCTTGGCAGGTGTCTGGACAGGTCAAAGGGTTGGCTTAGTGGGCCACGGGGTTGGGGCCACTCATGGCTGATGGGGTCAAAGAGATGTACAGCACCCCCACTAGAGTGTTACTGTGGCTGGAGCTCTCCCTCAGCCCTGGGCTACAGCGCAATGGCAATGGCAGCAGCACATGCTAAAGACCAGAGGGCACCAGGTCATCTCAGATCCCTGAGAAGTAACTGGTGGAAGGGTTTGGGGTACACAGCACCCAGTCATAATACTTGAAGAGCACCCTACCCCTCGACATCCTCCCTAACCTGGAAGGAAAATGAGAAAGCAGATGCAATGGAGCCAAGTCCTCTGCAGCCCAGATGTTCTGGGGCTAAGAGCACAGATTGGAATCTGTTGCAGTGATCTGGGACCACTCTCCAGAGCAATGTTGCACAGTCTCAAATAAGCTCCCCTGATCAATTCAGAGCCCTGCTGTGATGGGGGAGCACCCTCACAGCTTTAATTTCAGTGTCAGCAAGGAGAGTGCAATCCTGCGGAATGTCCCTCCAAACCCTTCCCATGTGGACTCTTTCCTAAAATACCTTCTGATCTTCCAAGTGGGTCACCCCACCTCTCTCTTCCTCTCGTCAGTTGTCTTGTCACACCTCTGTTGGAACACAGTGCTCTCTCCACTCCAGTCCATCTGGGATGAATCTCTAGCCATAACCATTGATCCTTTCCTTTAGAGTAGTAACTTCAGGCTGCTTCTAGTCCACTATCTTGGCCCTCTCCCTTAGGAATGAATGTTGCCTGTCTTCTTCACCTCTGTAACCTTAGAATTCAGAACAATATTTGGTACTTGTATTTAAATAACCTACAATACCCTATTTCATTTTATAATAAATAATGACCTTGATAACCTACATGCAACTTTATGACCACTGTTCCCATTCCTGCCTGAACCCACCAGATAACTATTCTACTGAATTATTTAAATATTCCTTTGATTTTCTTTTTCTTATAGTTCATTACATCTATATGTTATTAAAAGTACATTTTCTTGTTTTTCAACTTTGCAAAAATATTAGCAACTTATAAATAATGTTTGGGGATTTATCTTACTTATTATCATATTTGCCAGCAGTTATCCATATTTTTCATCATGGTGTACTCACTTACTGCTGTATAATAGCTGCTTCTGTGAATATACCACCATGTATTCTCCTACTTTTCTGTTTATGATACCTTGAGTCATTTCATATATTTAATATTTCAAAAAGAGCTGTTGTAAACATTTTAGCATATGTAGTTCTTACTGCACACAAACAAAAGTTTCCCTCAGGTATTTATGTCTCCATATGTATTTGCTGGATCATGAGATACAAGAATATTCAAATCTACTAGGTAAAACAAACTTACCCAGAATAGGTGGACCATTTTACAAATCCATAGCAACATCTAAGAAAGCGTACAGCTGCACATCCTCTCTACTATGTGTAGGAGACCAGATGATTCAAGGGAAGGAGAAGTGAGAATTAAGCTCTGAATGCTCTGTAATTACAAGAAACGCCTGTGATATAACATTTCAGTGATATGACACCTTGGTGATAAGGGTATGAGGAAGAGTTTCCGCTCTCTTTAACACGAGAACACGAGCATCAGTGCTTGGGGTCCTCCACACCAGTGGTGCAAATAGCCATGGGATCACTTCTGTAAGTAGCTGAAGGAGAGGTTAGTCCGGATTTGTTCATTCTCTCACAGACTCACTCTAACTCTTCTGCTTCTCCTGCTCGGAGGGTGCCAGGAAGGCACCCATTTATGAAGACTGCTAAGATTCGCTCTCCTACTAAGACTGTTTCTCTCTCTCTCTCCTGCTAAGATGAATTGCCCTCCAGCACCTAAAGAGTGTTGATCCCAAGCAAGGTAGCACACCGGTTCATGTCCAGACAATTAGGTGGGCCAGAGACGTGGCCAGTCCCAGGCCCTCAATTATATGCCAGTATCTTTTTCATGATTCCATTTTTTCTACTGATTTATTTGTATTTCCTTATTGATTCATAGATTACATACTCACACACACACTGCTCAGATTCTTGATTCAACTTCCTTATTGTTTGTACCCTATGTATGGGGTGAGTAATTTAGTCATTTATCTTTGCCTTAGTTTTTAACCTGTAAAATAAACAGAAATAGAGTACCTGCCTGCTAGAGCTGTTTTGAGGAACCAAAAAGTTAATACAGAGTGAGCAATTCAAAGAGTACCTGAAGAAAAAGGGAATCAAGAAAGCTGACTGAAGTCAACTTTCCACAGAGTCTCCTGTCCAGAAGGAGAGTTAAAGTTTAGCAAGTAACCTGGAAGATTAGAGCTGTGCCAAGAGAGAAGGTTGATGAACGCACATCAAACCTGCTGAGGTGAGCTGCGACCTCAAGGACACAAAGAAAGGTACAAAATCTATCACCAAGTGGACAAGAGTTCACTTCCCCATGAGAACGGCTCAGAATACCCAATAAACAAATGAGCAGAGTTAAAAAGTCCTCCCATTATATCCCACGGGAGAAACCCTCTAAAACCTGGACCTACTTCCCCTACTAGGGTACCATGGCACTCTCCTGCCAGGCATAAAATTGTGTAAAACTGTATATGTTCTCTACCTGCAATTCTAAGCTCTCAGCACTCCCCTCCACTTGCACTCTGAGGTCTAGAGGCCTGTCCCCCAGGAGTCCAGATTCTTGGGTGATTTCTCGAGGGTGTGGACAGGGCCTGGCCTACAGCTGGTAAGTACTGATTCTGTGACATGAGAGTGAGAAGTCAGTCAGCTGAAAGGGAACCACACCTGAGCAGCAGTGCCCTGAGGCACAGAGCAGCAGCCATTTTTTGCAACAATAGGGCTCACCCCTGGATATTCTGGAGTCACACTCCAGTCTCTCTTGGCAACCAGAGGAGGCCAGGCATCTTCTCAGATGGCAACCACCAGTAAAACAGATCTGGGATGGAAACGCAGGACCCGTGAGTAAAGGGTTTGTCTGAGGCAATACTGGCCAACATGGAGCGTGGGGACTAGAAAATGCATGTACAGTGCCAGCTGACTCCCAGAGCAGGGCTGACCCAGAGGACTGCTTTACTGAGCCTAAGATGCACCCAACCCCCAGGGGATCATTAGCCTAGACAAAGGAGTGGAGGAGGCTAGAACTGACAGCTAATTGTGCTGCAAATACAAACTAGCAGGCAGCAGGAAAAACAGAGCCTGAAGTGCAGGTTCCATGAACGCAACATAACTTCTCTTCCGCAGTGGAATTTAGCCAGGACAGAAACAAATTATGCAAAGTTGTTCTGTTCTGTCAGTAACATCAATCAGGGGTGGGGCTGGAAATGAGTGAACACCCCTAGCATCCATCAAGCACCCAAGATTGTCAGGCCTCACCTCATCCTGCAGGATAGAGGCAGAGAGCAGTGGCCTGGCTGAGGAAACATAAATAGATGACATCTTAGCTCACAAGTCTAACCTCAGCAAATTTAAAACTATAGAAATTCTTTGCTACTTCATGAACCATCATAGAATATGGTTGAACTCAGGAACAACAGGAATCTGCATACTCATACAAAAACATGGACGCTAAATAACCTTATCCTGAATTATAGCTGGGTCATAGATGAGATTAATAAGGAAACTATCTAATTTTTGGAACAAAATGATAATAAGGACATAAACTATCAGATCCTCTGAAATACCACAAAGGCGACTGTCATAAGAGGGAAATTTATAGTACAGCAAGCTTTCCTCAAGAAAATGGAAAGAGAGGAAGTTAACAACTTAATGGGACATCTCAAGCAACTGGAAAAGAAGAACATTCCAAACCTAAACCCAGTAGAAGAAAATACATAACCAAAATTAGAGAATTAAATAAAATTGAAAACAAAGGATTATAAAGCAGATAATAAATCAAAAAGCTGTTTTTTTTTTTTTTTAAAAGGTCAATTAAATAGATAAATCTTTGGCTAACCTAACCAGGAATAAAAGAGTAAAATTGCTAATTACTTCAATCAGAAATTGTGATGACAACATACCAACAGACTCCACTGAAATTAAAAAAATCCTTAAGTAATATTACAATAAACTTTATTCTCAGAAATACGGAAATTGAATGAAATTGATCAATACTGGGAAGCATGCCACCTTTCAAGACTTAGCCAGAATCAAGTGGAAATGTTGAACAGGCCCATATCAAGTTTTGAAATAGCATCAACTATACAAAATCTTTCTTAAAAGAAAAGTCTGGGATGGAAGGCTTGATGTCAGAATTCTACCAAACCTTTCAGAGGAATAAGTACTTATATTACTCAAACTTTTTCAAAATATAGAAGAAGGAATACTACCCAACACATTATCAAAACAGGAAAAGACCCAACTAGAAAAAAAAATTATAGACCAATAATCACTAATGAATATTGATGCAAAAATCATCAACAAGATCCTAGAAAACATAATCCAGCAACACATCAAGCAAATTATACACCATGGGCAAGTGAGTTTTATCCCAGGGTCTCAAGGCTAGTTCAATATATGTAAATCTATAAATATAATTCAGCACATAAACACATTAAAAAACCGGGACTATACGATTCTCTCAAATGTTCCAGTAAAAGCTTTTGATAATATCCAGCATCCCTTCATGATCTTCATGATCAGAACACTTAAGAAAAGGAACATGTCTTAAACTGATAGAGGCCATCTACAGCAAACCCATAGCCAATATTATATTGAATGGAGTTTAATTGAAACCATTTCCACTCAGATCAGGAACCAGGTAAGGTTCCCCATTGTCTCCACTGCTCCTTAACATTGTAATGGAAGTTTTAGCCATCGCAATTAGGCAAGAAAAGGGGATCAAGGGTATCCATATAGGGTCAGAAGAGCTCAAACTTTCACTCATTGCAGGTTATATTATTGTATATGTAGAAAACACCAGAGATTGTACTACAAAAGTGATCAAGGAATACAGCAGTGTCTCAAATTACTCAACCTTTTCCAAAATACTCATGAATCTGTAGCCTTTATATATACCAACAATAGCCAAGCTGACAAAACAGTCAAAGACTCTATTCTGTTCTCAGTAGTGCCAAAAAAGAAGAACTATTTGGGAGTTTACCTAACAAAAGATGTGAAAGATCTCTATAAAGAGAACTATGAAACTCTAAGAAAAGAAATAGCTGAAGATGTTAACAGATGGAAAAACATACCATGCTCATGGCTGGGAAGAATCAACACGGTTAAAATGTCCATACTACCCAAAGCAATATACAATTTTAATGCAATTTCTATTAAAGCTCCACTGTCATATTTTAAAGATCCCCCCAAAAACGATACTTCATTGTATATGTAATCAGAAAAAAACTCAAATAGCCAAGACATTACTCAGAAATAAAAACAAAGCAGGAGGACTCACACACCATACCTCACACTGTACTATAAATCGATAGTGATCCAAACAGCATGGTACTGGCACAAAGACATATGTATGAAACAGAATAAAGAACCAAGAGATGAACCCAGCTATTTACCATTATTTGATCTTTGACAAGCCATACCTCACTCACACACCATACCTCACACTGTACTATAAATCGATAGTGATCCAAACAGCATGGTACTGGCACAAAGACATATGTATGAAACAGAATAAAGAACCAAGAGATGAACCCAGCTATTTACCATTACTTGATCTTTGACAAGCCAATTAAAAGTATTGAGAGGGGGCAAAGATTCCCTATTCAACAAATGGTGCTGGGTGAACTGGTGAACCTGTAGAAAACTGAAACTGGACCCACAACTTTCACTTTTAACTAAGATAGCCTCACTGGATGAAAGATTTAAACTTAAGACATGAAACTATATTTAATGCTAGAAGAAAGTGCAGGGAAAACTCTTGAAGAAATCATCCTGTGAGAATATTTTATGAGGACCTCCGGGCAATTGGTGTCAGGACCTGATCAAACTAAAAAGCTTCTTTTTAGAATCCAAGAACACAGTACTAAAAGCATGGAGGCAGCCCTCAGAATGGGAGAAAGTATTTGCAGGTTATGTCTCTAACAAAGGTTTAATAACCAGACACCATGGAGAACTCAAACATATTAGTAAGAAAAGAACAAGTAGAGGGTAATGGGTCTGGCCACATCTGTGGTGCATATTTTTATCTATAATAATAATAAAAAAAAAAGTGATCTCATCTCAGGGAGGGCAAGAGACTTTGAAGAGAAACTTCTCTGAAGAAGACAAGCACGTGTCTGACAGACATATGAAAAAATACTCATCATCCTTAATCGTCAGAGAAATGCAACTCAAAAGTACTTTGAGATATCATCTAACTCCAGTCAGATTAGCCCACATCACAAAATCCCAAAACCAGAGATTTTGGCATGGATGGGGAGAAGAAAAAACACTTTGACACCACTGGTGGGAATAAAAACTAATATATTCCTTGTGGAAATATATTTGGTGAGTACTTAGAGATCTAAACATAGAGCTGCTGGTTCAACACCTATGGTTAAAGCAGCTAACATGCTAGCCACATACTCCTGAGCTGGCGGGTTCAAATCCAGCCCTGGCCTCTCAAACAATGATGCCTGCAACCAAAAAAAAAAAAAAAAAAAAAGCCGGGAGTTGTGGTAGGCACTATAGTCCCAGCTACTTGGAAGGTGGAGGCTGGAGGATCACTTGAGCCCAATAGTTGGAGGTTGCTGAGAGCTGTGATGCCACAGCACTCTACCAAGTGCAACAACTTGAGGCTCTGTCTCAAAATAATAATAATAGAGAGTGGATTAAAGATGACGGCTGAGTAACAGCTTCCCTGCAACTGGGCATGGCGAGTTTGGGGAGACAAGACTCCAGACATCTCTGGCCGGTGGGATCTGCCTATGATCATCCCTTTGAGGATACAGGGAGCCAGCAAGGGACTTCTGGACACCAAGGGGATGAAAAAAACAGTGGAAAACTGGCAAGTGGTTGCGTGTGTTTGATCGACCTCATCACGCCATCAACTGTAAGTACAAGCAGCAATGAGACAGAAAACCAGAAAGGCCTTACCTGTGAACTGTTTTGGTGTTCTTGGACTTGGCCCTCCGTTGAACTGCCTTGGGGAGAGCTTGAGCAGGAGTGTGGAGAACTTTGGGCATTGTCTTGGGTCCCAGACTGAGCCACTGAGCTGGGCGCAGGAAGCCATTGTGAAAGAACTGCCCCAGCAAGCTCTGCCTCAGGGTCCCAGAACAAGGATCGGGAGGGACAAAAGTAACCTAGTGACTGAGCAGCCTAAAGGCGGGGACTGAGTGGCCTTATAGCCTTAATCCTTAGGGGCAGAGTGAGACAGTTTTGGCACACTGGAGCCTTGGGCTGTTGCCCTGGGTAGAGTGCTGTGATGTCACAGTTCATAGCAACCTCAAACTCCTGGGCTTGGCACTGCCCAGACCTCCATAAGAGCTGTAAAGCAACCCCCTGATCGATGACCTGCACCCACCAGACCTTTGCAATCCCTGACCAGGAACTTCAGGAGCCACGCAACCCTGCGTCCTCCCTTCTGTGTCCTCCCAGCCTCCACACTAGTCTATTCATCTGGCCAGGGACTCTGGTAGCAGCGTGCACTCTGGAGCCCTTCCTGCCTCCGTGCAGAGCCCTTCTCCAAAGAAGAGACTGCTGGAGCCTTGGGCTATCTGTGCCAAAGTCACTGGGCACCAGGCACTCCCAGAATTGTGCGCACCACCCCCAACCCTGTTGCTGGATCTGGGTGTCACACACCACAGCTTCTTCCACAACCAGAACTCTCAGAGGAACATCACAGGGTCACCCCCTACAAAGGTCCAGCAACAATAGAGTGATCCTGCTGAGATCTAATCTTGGAGAGACACCTCCCCAGCTCTGAGGATGGCCAGAGGCAATGGTGAAAAACAATCATGAAGCGAAATCAACACACAAACTCTGACAATATGAATAATCAGAGTAGATCAACTCCCCCAAGGATCAATGGGGGCAGAAACAGCACAAGACCCCATGCAAAAACAAATAGCTGAGATGTCAGAAATTGAATTTAGGATCTGGATAGCAAATAAAATCGAATTAGAATTCTAAAACTTATCTCAAGAGTTCAACATATTCAAAGACCAAATGAACAAAGATTTTGACACATTAAGACAAGAAGTTGCATACCTTAAAGATCTGAGAAATACAGTAGAATCCCTCAGTAACAGAATGGAGCAAGCAGAAGAAAGGATTTCTGACATTGAAGACAAAGCTTTCGAATGCTCCCAAACCCTCAAAGAAGAAGTGAAATGGAGAGGAAAAACATACCACTCTCTCAGAGAGCTCTGGGTTAATTCGAAGAAAACCAATATTCGTCTTATAGGGATCCCCAAAAGTGACGAAGTGGCTTCACAAGGCACAGAGCCTCTTCTTCATGAGATTATTAAGGAGAATTTTCCACACATGCCAAAAGATTCTGAAATTCAGATAGCAGACAGTTTCATAACTCCAGCACAACTCAACCTGAATAAGACATCCCCCAGACACATCATAATCAATTTCACCAAAGTTAATATGAAGGAGAAAATTCTGAAAGCTGCCAAACAAAAGAACACCATTACCCACAAGGGGAAGAATATTAGAATAACTGCAAATCTCTGCTGAAACCTTTCAAGCTAGAAAAGAAGGCTCATAGAATTTTAATCTCCTAAAACAAAATAACTTTCAACCCAGGATCCTGTACCCAGCTAAAATGCATTTCATATATGATGGAGAAATTAAATACTTCAACGATACATTCACATGTTGAAGACATTTGCCACAACTAAAGCAGCTCTCCAGGACATTCTTAGACCTTAAAGACCATAAAGACCAGCGTTATTCTCCACCACCAAAGTAAACCCACCCAAAAAATTTTTGATCAAATTCCAACTTCCACAGTCGCAAAAGGATTAAAAATGTCCACTGGACTCTCAAAAGGCTAAGAGCTACCCATGTATTCCGTTTTCATAATCACACATGAGGATTACTCTCTGGATGTACACTATCACAAGGCCGAGTTGAGGAGTCACGTATGGTTTGACAGAGGAGTGCTCGATGGATGCATACTAGCTGAAAGGAATGTGGAAGACATTGCCTTCCTGCTGGTGTACATCCAAGTACTAATCCTCTGAAGGGTGACGTGAGTCCTCACCTCGACTTTCTGCTGGTATACTTCTAGTGAGGAATCCTCTCCAGGATTATTGGAGTCCTCACGTGGACTTCCTGCAAGTGTAACATCACGTCATTTTCCTGTAAGTGTAGAATGCAGAGAGAAATCCTCTCAGGGTGATCCGAGTACTCACATCGACTTTCTACAAGTGTCACATCCACAGGGAAATCCTCTCAGGGTGATCTGAGGCCTCATGTTGATTTACTGCAAGTGTAACACACAGAGAGAAATTCTCTCGGGGAGATACGAGTCCTCACATCGTCTTTCTAACAGTGTAGTTCTGCTAGATTGCCACTGCTCCAGCTTCTATCAAGCAGTATGCTACTGAAAGAGAAAAGCATTTTCTTCTCTAGAGTCATGCTACTATTTTCATAATCCCATAATACATGGTTTCCTAGATGGTTAATGGGCACAAGTTCCTCCTTGGGCACACTTCAGAATATTTCTGCAGTGTAATATCTACCAGAGAATACTTGTTTTCATGATACATGTAGCGCTCTTAACCCTAATGGTAGGGAGCATCAATTCCTATTTCTCTTAAGCCGGTGAGCGAATTGTATTGCTCTAAAGTAAACGATTTCAGTGAGAGTAGGTTTGCCAAACCATATATTCCAGACAGTATGCTTTGAACCCGAGTCCCAAAATCCCATTTCTTTCTGTGTTCAGGTATTCTTTCTGTGTTGCACTTTTATCACAGCGCAACCGCGCCTGCAACATTCCTTTTGGCTATTGTGCATCCATCCAGCACTCCTCTGTCAAGCATACACGACTCCTCAACTCGCCCCTGTGCTAGTGTACATCCAGCCAGTAAACCTCTCTTGGGTGATCCGAGTGCTCACCTCGCATCCCTGCTGTTGTAAATCCGGATAGTAATCCTCTCCAGGGGGAACCGAGTCCTCACGTCAGCTTCCCACAAGTGTAACATCCAGAGAGAAATCCTGTAATGGTGATCTGAGTCCTCACCTCACCTTTCTCATAGTGCACTTCTGGCTGATCGCCAGTGCTCCAGAAAATCAAGCAGTGTGCTACAGGAAGAGTAAAGCATTTACTTTACTTACTTCTCTTAAGTCACGGTGTTACGGCGTACTCATGTATGCCGTTTTCGAAATCCCACCATACCTGCTTTCCTTGATCGTTCATGGGCACTTTCTTTGTAAAAACTTGCGCACGTTTCAAAGTGAAATGTATTTTGCCGAATGTTTGTAATTGTCGCATATGTAACTCTCTGAAAATTACTGCTGAGTGTGACTTCGTCACTAGTGTAACTCCACGTGCCAAAGGCCAAGGCACAAAGTGCATGATATCAGTGAAACAGGGGTTCAGCCCCGCAACAGCAGATAACCGGCAGAACGCTGCTGACAAGGAAAAACTGTTTTCTCCTCTTATGAACGGTTACAGAGCTACCAGGAAAAGAAGTTTCCCAGCCTCCAAAACTCCTTGCACCCCAGAAGTTTCATCTGCAAGTTCCTCCTTAGGCACACTTCAGCGTATTTCTTCAGTGTAATATCTACCAGAGAATACTTGTTTTCGTGATATATGTAACTTTCTGAACCCTAATGGCAGGGAGCATAAATTCCCATTCCTCTTAAGCCGGTGAGCGAATTGTATTGCTCTAAAGTAAACGATTTAAGTGAGAGTAGGTTTGCCGAACCTTATTCTCGACAGTATGCTTTTTAAGCCGAGTCCCATAAATCCCATTTCTTTCTGGGTGCCGGAATACAGCACTTTTATCACAGAGCATACGTGACTTCAACATCCTTTTTGGCTAGTGTGCATCCATCCAGCACTCCTCTGTCAAACATACGTGAATCCTCAACTCGCCCTTGAGCCAGTGTACATACAGTGAGAAATCCCTTCTTGAGTGATCCGAGTCCTCACCTCACCATCCTGCTGTTGTAAATACGTATAGTAATCTTGTCCAGGGGGAACCGAGTCCTCACGTCAACTTCCCACAAGTGTAACATCCAGAGAGAAATCCTCTAATGGTGATCCGAGTCCTCGCCCTGCCTCTCTCATAGTGTATTTCTGGCAGATCGCCAATGTTCCAGAAAATCAAGCAGTGTGCTACTGGAAGAGTAAAGCATTTTCTTCTCTTAAGTCATGCTACTAAGATCTACTGGTGTATGCCGTTTTCAAATTCCCACCATACTTGCTTTCCTAGACGGTTCATGGGCACTTTCTTTGAAAAAAACTTCCGCACGTTTCAAAGATCCATGTATTTCGCCGAATACTTGTAATTCTCGCACATGTAACTCTCTGAACATTCCTGCTGAGTGCGAGCTTATGTAGACACCCTGCAAGTGTAACATCTAGAGAGAAATCCTCGCTTGGTGATGCGAGTATGCATGTCATCTTCCGGGAGGTTTAACATCCAGCGAGAGTCCTCAACCCACTTTTCTGATAGTGTATGTCTGGCAGTTCGCCACTGTTCCAGCTTATATCAAGAAGTATGCTACTGGAAGAGAAAAGAATTTTCTTCTCTTAGTCCTGCTACTAAGAGCTACCCATGTATGCCATTTTCAAAATCCCACCATACCTGTTGTCCTAGATCGTTCATGGGCACTTTGTTTGTAATAACTTTGGCATGTTTCAAAGTGCAATGTATTCCACAGAATACTTGTAATTCTCGCACATTTAACTCTCTGAAAATTACTGCTGAGTGCAAGTTCCTCAACAATGTAACTCAATGTGCCAAAAGCCATGACACAACGTACATGATATCAGTGAAACAGGGGTTCAGCGCCTACACTTCAGAAAACAGGCAGAACGCTTCTGGCAAAGAAAAACTGTTTTCTCTTCTTATGAAGGTTACAGAGGTACCCGGGAAGGAAGTTTCCCAACTTCCAGAACTCCTTGCACCCCAGAAGTTTCATCTGCAAGTTCCTCCTTAGGCACACTTCACTGCATTTGTTCATTGTAATATCTAGCAGAGAGTACTTGTTTTCACTATACATGTAACTCTCTTAACCCAAATAGTAGGGAACATCAATACCCATGTCCTCCTAAGCAGATGTGCGAACTGTATTGCTATAAGTGAATGATTTCAGTGAGAATAGTTTTGCCAAACTACTCCAGCATATTCCAGACAGTATGCTTAGGACCCGAAATCCAAAGTCCCATTTCTTTCTGTGTGCTGGCATATGCACTTTTTCCACACAGCACCCGCGCCTTCAACATTTTTTTCGGGTATTTTGCATCCATCCAGCACTCCTCTGTCAAACATACATGAGTCCTCAACTCGTCCTTGTGCTACTGTGCTATGTACACCCAGCGAGTACTCCTCTCCTGGGTGACCCAAGTAGTCACCTCGCCATCCTGCTATTGTAAATCCAGAATCCTCGCCATCCTGCTATTGTAAATCATCTCATGGGTGAACCACGTCCTCACGTCAACTTCCCACAAGTGTAACATCCAGAGAGAAATCCTCTAATGGTGATCCAAGTCCTCACCTCGCCTTTCTCATAGTGTACTTCTGGCAGATCGCCAATGCTCTAGAAAATCAAGCAGAGTGTTACTGGAAGAGTAAAGCATTTTCTTATTTTAAGTTATGCTACTAAGATGTACTTATGTATGCCGTTTTCAAAATCCCACCATACCTTCTTTCCTTCAGCACTTCCGTGAAACTTCCCTACGTTTCATAGTGCAATGTATTCTCCTGGGTGATCCGAGTCTTCACCTCGCCATTCTTCGGTGTAAATCTAGGTAGTAAACCTCTGCAGGCGTATCCCAGTCCTCACGTCAACTTCCTGCAAGTGTAACATCTAGAGAGAAATCCTCTTGGGGGATCCAAGTGTAACATTCAGCAAGAGTCCTCACATCGTCTTTCTCATAGTGTACTTCTGGTAGATCGCCACTGCTCCAGTTTATATCAAGCAGTATGCTACTGAAAGAGTAAAGGATTTTCTTTTCTTATGTCATTTTACTAAGAGGTACTCATGTATGCCATTTTCAAAATCTCACCATACCTGTTGTCCTAGATGGTTCATGGGCCCTTTCCTTGTAAAAACGTCTGCACGTTTCATAGTGCAATATATTCCGCAGAATACTGGTAATTCTTGCACATGTAACGCTCTGAAAATTTCTGCTGAGAGTTCCTAACCAGTGTAACTCCACGTGCCAAAAGCTATGGCAGATGCCAAAAGCCATGGCAGAAAGTGCATATCAGTGAAACAGGGGGTTAGCCGCGCTACTGCAGATAACTGGCAGAACACTTCTGACAAGGAAAAACTGTTTTCTTTGATGAACAGTTACAGAGCTACCCGGAAAAGAAGTTTCCCAACCTCCATGACTCCTTATCCCCCCAGAAGTTTCATCTGCACCTTCCTCCTTAGGCACACTTCAGTGCATTTGTTCAGTGTAATATCTAGCAGAGAATACTCGTTTTCATGATACATGTAATTCTCTTAACCCTAACAGTAGGGAACATCAATACCAATGTGCTCCTAGGCAGGTGAGCAAACTGTATTGCTATAAAGTGAACAATTTCAGTGAGAGTAGGTTTGCCAAACTACTCCAGCATAATCCAGACAATATGCGTAGGACCCGAATCCCAAAGTCCCTTTTCTTTCTGTGTGCAGGTATGCAGCACTTTTACGACACAGCACCCCGTGCCTTCACCATTTTTTTTGACTAGTGTGCATCCATCCAGCACTCCTCTGTCAAACATACACAAGTCCTCAACTCGTCCCTGTGCTAGAGTACATACAGTCCTCTCCTGTGTGATCCGAGTCCATACCTCACTATCTTGCTGCTGTAAATCCAGGTACTAATCCTCTGCAGGGTGATCCAAGTCATCCCCTCACCTTTCTCTTAGTGTACTTCTGGGTTTTTCATTTTTTTCTGTTCTGATCTTTATCTTTTTTTTTTTTTTCTTTTTTATTGTTAAATCATAGCTGTGTACATTAGTGCAATGGCCTGTACCCTTTCTAAGATGCACCATAGATGTGGCCCCACCCATCACCCTCCCTCCACCAAAACCTTTCCCCTCCCTTCCCCTTTCTTGGCCCTTTCCCCATAGTCTTGTGCTATAGTTGGGTTATAGCCTTCATGTGAAAGCTATAATTTAGCTTCATCGTAGAGCTGAGTACATTGGATACTTTTCCAGTCCTGAGACACTCTGCTAAGAAGAATATGTTCCAGCTCCATCCATGTAAACATGAAAGAGTTAAAGTCTCCATCTTTCTTTAAGGCTGCATAGTATTCCATGGTATACATGTACCACAATTTGCTAGTCCATTCCTGGGTCGAGGGGCACTTGGGATTCTTTTATGACTTAGCAATTATGAATTGGGCTGCAATAAACCTTCTGGTACAGATGACTTTGTTATATTGTGACTTTTGGTCTTCTGGGTATAAACCTAGTAAAGGAATTATAGGATCGAATGGCAGGTCTATTTTTAGGTCTCTAAGTATTCTCCAAACATCCCTTGCCCACCCTGAAATGGGGTTTCTTGCTAATAAATTTGAGTTCTCTGTGGATTCTGGTTATTAGACCTTTATCAGAGGTATAACCTGCAAATATTTTCTCCCATTCTAAGGGCTGTCTGCTTGCTTTACTCACTATGTTCTTGGCTGTGCAGAAGCTTTT